>ARYC01006187.1:0-36518 GCA_000711775.1 Oxytricha trifallax
TCCGAACTACCCTGAGATTTCAGTCACTAATCTTTATGAGGATGCCATGTAAGATGAGGAAGTGGTAGTTTACCTTCCTACCAAGAACAACTCTCTAATAATCTACCAGAGAGGAACTTCTTCTTTGGTGTTCTTGGTACAATAAAAGAGGATTATCTCAGAGAAATTATTGATGAAGCACATAAGAAACGATATTCTATCTCTCCTGAAGACTAGAAGAAGCAAGGAATTCTAATAAGCTCAGCTTGGCTAGAGGAACTTAAGAAGCATCCTTATCTTTCAAGTAAGCTTTGACATATAACTTTGTAGGAAAATCAGGCACTGGTATATATCTTATGAAAGAGCATGCTAAGGTTCATAGAGAGAGAAAGTCACAAAAAATTCATGAAGTGAGCAAGAGACTTTATAAAGATGTTTAAAAGCCAGATGAAATGAACATAGATGCAGGAGCTGGCACAAAGAGAAGAAATGTGGGCCCAAACAAGCCATAAGAAGAGAAGAAGAAAGAAAACCCATACCCATTTATGGGCCAGTTTAATATGTGAATATATTCATTCGTTTAAATCTAAAACTTATTTATAAACATTCATTCTTCCCTTTCTCGCACAAATTTTTGTCTTATCTACGCTCACTCTCTTACAGCTGCTTTGAATCAAGTCTACTGTATCGATGGGCAAGTCGTGCATAAGATGATACAGCAGAAGCTTCTTGTAGTGAGTCTTTATTTAACTCCAGTAGAATTCTATTCCATTAAATTAAGGGCTGTAAGGAACGTTGTATACAGGAGTTATGTTTAACTCTTCATAAGCTTTCTTAGACTCCTTAGTCTTATGAACTGATAAGTTATCACCAAACAGGATGATCTCTTGGTTGCTATACTTCTCTCTGAGCTTATGTAGGAACTCTATATACTACTCTCGCTTAATAGACCGAGGTTGAATCACATAACTCTCTAAGCCTGAATCTTCACTTATACCAGCTAAAATTGCTCCATGAGGAGATGACGGGTCACGTTGACTACCTTTACTTTTTAGTCATAAACTTCTATGTTATCATACTTCTTGTACCATGACTTATTAATAAAAGTGTTGAATGTAAACACAGCTTTATCTGCATGTATGAACTTGATGTAATTATCTATAGCTCTCTGCATATAATCATATATATAGTTTAAATTATTACTATAAAATGGCACTGTAAAATCAATCACTCTCTTCACTCTTTTGACAGTCTTGAAAGTAATATCATTTCGTCTATAAATATTGGCTATAGTCTAAGGAGAGATACGCATGTCTGGAAACTTGTGATGAAACATTACAGCTCGTTAGTCAAGAGAAAAGTGAGCCCAATACTTTAATGTCTTAGAGTCACAGAGATAGTCGATATTGACCTGTGAGAACTTATATTTTCTTGCAGGATGTTTTCAAGAGCCTGAGTTATAATGTTAAACAGCTAACAAGCAATGATACCTAACAGTTGAAGCACTCTTGCGTAGAAGTCTTGCTATGGCTGTATAATTCAGCACAGGTTTGACTTAGTCTATATTAATACTCGTACCATACCAAAGCTTAAGCAGTAAATCTAAATATTACTCATCATAAAGAAACCCTAAATTTCGCTAATTTATATTTCTCATTTTGTAAATTGGCCTAATTTCTCTACTAACCCCAATAAGACCCCAACTATACCCTACAAATCAAAGCACTTATAAACCTCATTAAGGGGTTTTGGGGTTTTGATTATGCCTACTATGACGAAGAAGACCCTTGCCTTAGCCAAGAATATATTCTTTCATAAGTAAGGCAATGAGAGAAGAGCCAATATCAATTGAGTGACTCATCTGAGACATTGTAGACTTATAGTCAAAGAATGACTTTTACGGTGAAATTGCAGTGAGCTTTCCCAAAAGCTATCTTGCGAACCATTAAATATTTTTCAATACTGACTTCGATCTACCTAGGAAACCTATGGTTTTGATTCTAAATAGCGGGGATAGGGAGGGAAGGGTGTCTTCATTTCCTGTGCGGGCACTCTATAATCATTAGCTTGGCATTCCTGAAAGAAGTCATTTATTGGCATTTTTTGAATAAATTGAAAATTGAGCAAAAAACTTGGTTGCTAAAGGTGAGTTTAGATCTTTTGTAGTTTATTTTTAGTAGCAGCTTTCAAAATTTCTTTTTTTTGCCAAGTCAGTTCTTTGAGTTTTCTTTTTTTATTCGCAAATTGTATTCTCTTACGCTCCCTTCATTAATGCTTTTATTTTAATTACTATATTAGTCTGATAATTAATGAATAAATTCAATATTTTTTATTTTTTAACTTGCTCATTTTCATATTAGTCATCATACTAATTTATTATAGGTGGTTTCTTGCTTTATTTAACTTGATAGCTTTCACCTTTTATTGTTTAGCAATAAATTAATAATAGATAATGAATTCAATTGAGTAAGAATGGTCTTTAAATGCTTAACAATATCAATTTATATTAATATATTTAAAAGATGACTAGGATTGCTTTTTCTGATTAAAAGAATAAGCCACTTAAGCTCTAGTAATTAACGATGAAGATACTAGATAAATGTAAATGGTATGAGAAGATAGTTTACTCATCCATCAAATTTTATTGTTTTCTTGAGGGGGAATCTCGATTGATTTTTATAAACTTTATAACACAAAAACAGAAATTTTAGAGTAAATGCATTTTTGAGAGAATGCTTTTATATTAAAATATTGATTGTTATTTCTAATCATTTAATTCTAAAAACTTAGAGTAATTAAAGGGAGTAATCTATATGTCTTTAAACTTTATAATCTTCTGTTTCTGAAGATTTACTTTTATCAATAATTTTTTGGATTATTTAATCCTGTTTTTTACAGCATTTATTGGTAAATATATAGTATTCCATAAAATAACCTATATATTTTATTTATTAATTCATATAAAATTATAAATATTTAATACTAATACGGTAATCTTCCAATTTATTAAGCATTGAAGATTAACAATCTAACTAAAATATTCTATTGTTCCAACACTTCCTCATAATGAATATCAATATCATTGACATCAAATTACCAAATAATAATCTTATAAGTAATGACTATATACATAATACCGCTTATTAAATTAATGAAAATAAAAGGCCTTTGTTCTTGTTATTCATCAATAAATAATGGTGGTTTTACTTTCTGCTTTCAAGTTCCACGGTACAATTCCATATTTTTACCAACTACATCAACAACTAGAGTATTTCATATCTTGGCGCTATACAATCTCAGCCTTATTGTATTCGTTCTTAAACCAAGTATAAACATCCATCAAATTATAGCCATTGCCGGCTGTTTCCTCAGTTTTAATCCTTATTTGATTTTATATAATAACTATAATCAATTTATACATTAATTATATTATTTATGTCATTTATATTTTTTTTTCTGTTAATATCTATAAGTGTGTTATTAATTGATTTCAAAACATCAAATTCAGTTTTAAGATTTATCACCTTTCTAGTCTATATTCTAATATACAGCCAGGAAATTTGCGTCTTTGCTTTATGTGACCCAGGACTATCTAAGTTCTAAGTATAGTAAGGAAGAGTATTTACACACACCTTAACACAAGTTCCATTAAATATATTTATAACTACATCATCATCATAATAATTATATTGCATTCGAGCATTTATTAAGTCTTAAAGCATCCAACAAGCTGGAAATTAACCAAATCAACTGCTGACTATTCTGCTATTGATTTAAATAATCCTCTGCTTTAAACTTCTGCTTTGCTTGTTGCTCACTTCATGTAAAGACCAGACACATCCTCATTCCAACCAGATCTAATCAAATCAAGATAAGTCCGTTAAGTTGAGCTTTATAGTGGTGAAGTGCAGCATCCGTTTTTATTTTCAAATTAGGTTAGTCATTAAAGTGATGTTAATATATTTAACTTATTTAGATGATATTAAATGAATAAGTATCTCCATTAATTTGAAGGATAGTTTCTCCTGTTAGTAGTTATGGACAGCTATCAAATGAATATGCGTAGACTGCAGGTGAACTAACGAGCTATCTTGCTATAACATCGCTGGGATTTAAATTATTGACTAACTGACTTGGAATTCTTTTATGGAATAAAATATTTAAAAGTTAAATAGACTAATTAATTTATAAATAATAATAATAATATTATAGAATAGACTTAAAGTAGAATCAACAGAAGTGCGGGATAAAGAATTGACTTGGGTGGCATAGCAATGGATGCCAGCAATTAATCACTTTTAATTGAGTTATTCTTCGTTACATCTTATTAGAATATGGTAAACTACTCAGTTATTAATACTTTACACTCATATAAATAAATATAATATATGGTATATTCAATTTCACTGAAGATATGTAAACATTAATATAGATATGGATATTGTAACCAGGATTTGTTAATAATGCTCAATTGTCTATTCAGTTATGTCACCAGAGAGTAAATAACTCAATTTAAAAGAAACGACATATATATTTCTTTTTGCTTGATCATCACAATCATTTACAAAGATAACTAATTGTTGAAAATAACAATAACTTGACTGTCTACAATAAGCAGTGATTAGATTAACATAATCGACATTCCTATAGGAATCGCCGCTATCTGCATTAGAAATTACAGTGAAGCCTCTTTCTCCTTTAAATCTGCTTCAATTGCAGAGTGTTTCATCTCATCCTCGGCTTTGATAGCAACTGCTTCTGAAAACACTAAGCAGGCCAAAATTATCAGGAATATGCTTGGCTAATTTACAGTTTTAAATCTTCAAACAAAGAATATCAATAAATCTAGACTGTATTATCTATCTTATGATTTTTATATCAAATAAAATGTCATATTTATTTGAATTAAATCTTCATCAACTAGTTAGTATTACATCAACAATTTAACATTAACTCCAATGACTTAATAGCCATAACTAATATATGGCAAAGCGCTGATGTTTACAGCCAAATTATTGGCCTTAATTAACTAGAGTTTGTATCTATTCTTAGTGAATTTAAGAGTAAATAGTTTTTATGTTTATCAGATAATGCCATTAAACCTTAATCATGTAGATATATTTAATTTAATTTTTATTTAGTTAAAATTCTTCAATATATTAAGTTTATAGTATAGCTATTAATTTTGGAAATGAGCTAATAATTATTGTGTATTTAAGGGGGCCTAATCAATTTAAATCAATTCGAGCATTTGATTGGATTTACGTGTTCAATTTTTATATAAGTAGATAAACTTCTATTGGTATGGAATTCATGAATCATTAATCATTATCCATATTAATGTGTCATTATGTTTTCTAATAATATCGAAATTATACCATAAAAAGTCTCTCTATATGGTATATTGTTGCTTTAGTTCGTTGATTCTTAATTCAAAAACATCTCAGTTTGTTACAACTTGTTTATAAATATTTTTATTACATTTAATGACATATTCTAGCAGTTTAGATTATTCTTTTGGCTTTATTTATTGGATCTTTAATTGTTTGCACATTTATTACAATTAATTATTTATATTAAAAGTTTTAAAGCTTTTATTCATAATTAAAAACAGGACAGGCTTCCTCTTAATTCAATGTCTAATAATAAATATATCATCAAACAATCATGCTTTTAAAAGTGTGTTAATTATATTATTGTATTATTTAATTCATTATTATTATTCTTTTAGTGCAAATTTAATTAGCCATATTGAATTGCATAAATTATTCCTGTTCCTTAACTTGCTCCTCCAACTTATTTTTGCTTCTCACTATTCTTCATTAGTTAAACCACCAGATTAATTGAACAATGATTCAAGATCGTTAATGTTCAAGTAAGAGTTAGTCAGCAATTAGCAGTTTCACGAATTCATTGTTAATCATGTAAGCGAATTGTGATGGACATAAACCTGTTTGCCTGGTAACTGTTGTTTCTGTTACTGACTTTCTTGCATTGAGAGTAATTAGCTTGAGTTCGGATAGACTCTTCGTAAATCTCTTAATCTTCATCAATATCAACAATGATTTAATTAGAAGTCACTTCTTACTACTAAACTTAAGAATTAGCTTACTGATCTTAGTCATCCACTTTTCTTTCGGGCTTCTCTGGCTTTTCATTCTCAATAACAACTTGATATACGAGACTCTCCTCTCTTCATTTGAATTATTCATCAGATAGAGGCTAGTTTTTCATAAGACATGATAGTATTCCAATAAATTTATTAATAACTAAGTCAAGGATTAAAGTTTGAATGTGGGGATGTCAGTGACAGTAAGCAAATCTCAATAAAATTATCAAGTTAGATGAATTTCAGACTCATACAAGCATCCCATTGCTCGAGAAAGTGACAATCAAGTCTTTTTAGGAGATTCCTATGGCATTTAGCAACCTATTAAGCCATATGTCCTTGGTTATTTTGAAGATGATATTCAACTCCTAGAAACTTTAAATTTTGGTCCTTCTAGGCTTTTCCACTTCTTTGATTTACCAGTTCTATTCAAAATATGCAGTTTGTTAAACTTGGCGGATACCCATTTCCATTCTGTCTAGAGGAATTCAATAGCATGCTTAATACTTAACAATAGGTAAACCATGGAATCTTTATTATGTCAGCACATTAATAATAATTCACAAATTCGTTAAACGAAAAAAATGAGAATGAGTGATCTGTGATGGGAAATACTAATAGTAAAACGTGAAAATGTGTCTCCAAATCGATAGTTGCTTCTTGTAAGTGACCATGTATAAGATAAGCCCCCTCCACTTCGCATCTTAAGCATGTCCTTTGATGTGAGTGAGTAGAATTTGACTTCATCATTAATTTTTATGTCTTCAATGCGTTTCTTGCTCTTTTTTGTTTAGCGTTCTCAACGATTTCAATGGTAGGCAACTCCTGGTAAGGGAGTCATCACTGTTTACTGAATTTGATTCTATTATAGTATGTGATGTGGGAGTATTAGAGGGTCGACAGCTACCTTAAGATGCACTTCATAGCATGGTCTTCATAACTGATGTTCTCCACAGAGCAGTGCCTTGGGGGCAAGCAGCTCATTGTTTGATCTATTTACTGCTCAAAATCCACTTCCTAGAGAAGGCACGGAAAATGATAACTGCACCAACGATGAGGTCCTTGTGTCTAGGGATCATCCCTAAAATAAAAGTAGAGTGTTTTACTTAGGGTGTCGTTTTAGAAACAGCTAGGAATAAATTTCAACTTCATTTAATGTTATTAAGTTGATTAAATTCTGAAACTGTAAATTTGTTGCTTTCTGTAATAAGAAAAACACTTTGTATATGTATACTAATGTAAGTACCTAGTTAATCAATTAAAATGCCTCCAATTTCCTCATATTTTCATTTAAATCTATTATATTTAGTGAGGTTAGATGGCTAATATTTTATAAGAATTTGCAAAATTAAAAGTTTAGCTATTGTTTATCACTTCACTATGTTAAATAAGTATTTTATTCCTGCTTTTAATATTGTAATTGTAAGAATCCATACTTTTTCAAGCTTATTTTATCTTTATAGTTAAATAATTGGTTAGAATTTACACTTAAGCCATAGTGAATTAATCATTTTAATTTATTTATTTCATTGATGACTGACGAATCAGAGAACATTACACTTGTATAAACATTTGAATACAGCTGATCTTAACTTTAAAATACACAAATGGGTAAATAAAGTTCATATTCTTGCAAATACTTAGAAATAATTATAATTATTATTTATTAAAAAATAAGTGATTTACAGTTGGTTGCTGACACTGAACATCTGAATATGTAAGAGATTCAATTTAACAAATAGTAACTTATTATAATGAGCACTAAAAAACAACAAACACTTAGTTTGTCCTCTAAGTTATAAAAATAATAAGGCAAATGCAGTAACAAATACAATATTAGTATAGATAAATATGCAGTAGTTATACTAATCAATAACTATCTATAGAAATACAATCATTTATCAAAACATTATTAATAATATAGCATAAATAAAATATCTTTGAATATTTACAAAATTTTGCACATTCAATATTGTAGATCTGAGTAATACTCTAAGTGTAAACTTTACTTTCAAATCTTAATTCATAAAATTTATTCCTTTAAATTCTATTGTTGAAGCTCCTATTCTTTGATTCATTAGTTCGATGATTCTCATTCTAGCCTTTTTTACTTATGATCTTCAAATATTGCCTATAATTGAAGCCTCCTATGGTGTTATCCATTTATTGCATGTTACTGTCCTCGTGTTAGATAATTGTTGATTTATTTTTGTTTTCATGGCATTTCTATGAAAGTGAAAACTAATGATACTAAGTGGAAAGGTGCCGTCAATAGAATATCTTAACTTTGGTATTGAACTGGCTTATATTATCTCTATTTTCCTTGCAGAAGACTTAAACTGTTAACTATCGTTGTTTTAAGTAACTGGGAATAGCTTCATGTCAAGTCTTGTTTGCCTCACTTCATGTTGCTTTATTTTTATGAAAGTCTGGTTATTAACTTTCACTGGGATTTGTTCTTTTTGGTTTTTTGCTAAATTAATACTGTAAATTCAAATGAAGTTAGGGAACACTCAATTCATCAGATAAAACCTCATTAAAATGGAATGTCATGCTTAGAAAATTTTAAATCAATAATTTAAATGATAAGAAAATAGTATATAAAAGAGTAAATTTTTTTGAATTTTAAATTATAAAAAGTTAAATTCAAATGTAAATTTATTATTAAAAGAGATATTTGGTTGTTGTTGATTATTGATAATATGCCTTTTTATGAATAAATATCTATACATTAGCACTTAGTGATTAAAACGAAAAGTAAATAAATATATTACTCTAGTCTTTAAGCCTTTATATATATATATATTAAATCATTCTTAAGTTTTATTCCTAACTGCTACTAATGGCGATGAAAGGTTTTACCTATGCATACCTAGTGAAGAAGAGGGCATAGGTGCTCATTGGCCTGTCCAGTGCCACCACTGCATGTGATGGTGTGACAGGAGAGTCTTCAGCAGGCAACAGAGTAAGGATGGAACAAAGGCATCACATAGTAGTACTCTCTGATTGTCACTCCATACATTCATCTAAACCCCAAGGCAACCAGAGCAAACCAATGGCTTCGTATCATCCAACAATCAAGTGACCATCTCTAGCAAGACAGACAATACAAGTGACTCTATGGGCAGGTGAGTGGCAGGGCTAGTGTATGACAAAAAGTCCTTGGTGCATTGTGTGCTTGAGAAGAAGATTTGCCAACTCCATTAGGGCTGATCTGATAGTTAAAGCTTAAGAACTGAATGATTAATAGCGATTGAAAGTCTTGAATTCGTTGCTTCCTACACATTGATAAACTTCTAATCTCATAGCTTTTGAGGCTGGTGCCCTTGGTGTAAAGAAGTCATTTAAGAGCTCCGAAGTACCTGAATGGATGGGAGCCCCATTGATTGCGATGCCAGCGAGTACAGTTCGCACGCTATATTGCTTCAGGTTCCCCTGCCTGCCCTAATAGCAAGAGCGCTTCATTCGCATTGAAGTCCTCTAGATACAAGGAGAATACACAAGGCTTTTTACACTACAACATTTCATCTCGAAGCTTGTAAAGTTGAGAATCCACATCAACACATTAAGGAAAAGGGCTTAGTCTAGAGAGCCAAAAATGCAGCAGGTTTAAGAGATTGAAAGGTTTGATAGTAATGATCTTCTCTCCTATCATGAATTCATCAGCACTATATGTGTATACCATCACTTTGGGAAACTCCAATGGCCTTTTAAAAAATACTGATGCTCAATTATCTCGTCTCCTCGAGGAGATGTATGAGTCGGAAGTTTCATCGTCGTAAGAATGATCCCTCTGCAACGAGTGGTGCCACTGGGCGCCTCTCATTCGAAGATTCGCCCCTTACTTCAAATGCAATTCTGGAAGTCATGATGCCGAGACTGGCTATCAAGAATGATAAAGAGAAGACGCCAGGGATTCAAAGTCAAAGATATTCTAAATGCCAATCTTGAATAGGGATACTGCATCATTAGACATCGACAATAATTGAAATGAGAAACAGTTGCATAAAGAGATTCTGTAATATTACAATGTTTTTATAACAAAAAAAAACATGACAAAGCAGACATTGAGAAGATGATATCGAAAAGTGGATTTATCGGTTAACCTGAACTTGTTGTTGCTACAATGATTAAAAAGAACATCTTAACTAACGAGAAGCTTCATGCTATCTTCAGAATGCTCGACATGGACGCAGTGACTTCAACTCATCTGAGGAAATCAAGTAAATTCTTGGCTTTGTGAAGACTATCTCAGAGGCAGCAGTCAATGACATTATTAAGCAAGTCGATGCTAATGGAGTTGGTCAGATGTCCTTCGAAGTATACTTACACATGATTCATAAATAAAACTAAGACGCATAGTAAAACTTAATATATTATCATTTCATGGATTTCATCATCACTTTCACTTATTTCAACAATTTGTTAGCATAATTAGTAACTAATATCCCCTCACATCTGTTTGCCTTTCATATATATGTCTGTTTAGTATTATGTAATATTCAGTTATTTTACTCCGGCCAATTATTTATTTTTTAATCTATATTTTCTATTATTATAGTGAAATGGCTTTGGTAAATTCCAAAAATACTCCAAAGTAGTTCTTTTAAATATTGAAGTTTTAAATATTAGCTGTCCTCACTTAAATTTCTGGTGATTTGATAGCACTGTCATAACTAATGTTATCTTCATTAACACTCAACATTATGATTTTATTAATAATATTTCTAATCAAAATAATCAGGATTATATAGTAGAATGCTGAATTTGATTGATGATAAGTAAATAATGAATACAATGAATTATACTGGCATTTATTCATTCTTAACAAGCAATTTATGGGTGAATAATCTCTCAAAACAATAGCCAACAAGGTGATAATCCCAAGAAAATACAAATTAAATTAGTAAACTGAGAAATTTATGGTTACAACTTGATTTGACTGAGAATATAATATAAATATTTAGGATTTAGCTGTGGTGTTTATCTCTAATAACTTCTGTTAAATCAAGAAACCTTATATAAATCAACTGTATAATATATAAGAAAAAATGGTAAACTTAACTATTGGAATATTGGTTGATATTTTGTCCGCTGTTTCTAAGGACATTTAATTATAGCTTTTGGTTTCTGAATCAGTGCCTAAAATAAAGTTTTCAAAGTTCAATTCTATTAATAAAGTAGTTTAGATATTCGGAGAACAATGACTTTGAGTATGTGTATGATCAGAAACCCTTGCTCTATTATAATTACTCGTGTCAGTATGGAAAGCATTTGAATTAATATAAGTTTATTGAGAAATCTATAATATATCAATTAAAATAAATAATATACTAGTCAAAGGTGTATTAATATTTATTTATAAATTTTAAACAAGATACTAAAGTAAATATATACTATTTATACATTGAAAAATTGTTAAAGTCTTTAACTTAATTCAATTTATAATCTATATTGTATTTAGATGATCTGAAAACGAAGTTATTTATAAATATATCACCCATATAATGTTTCTAGAGTATTCCTACAATATCATAAACAATACATATAACCTTTTCTTGTAGATTGTACTATTTATCCATATTTTATATGGAACTTGACAGTTAGAAATGTTCATATCAAGCAATTTGGCCTCTCTACCATCTAAGTCATCTCATAACCTAGCTATTCCATAGATTGCTACTCAAATGATGTGTCATACTCAGTCCGCTTCAGTCTTTCTGAAATTCTTTAGATTTTAGGGAGATAATTTTAACTCAGCAAGCCATTCTTACTCTTAGCTTATTAGTTAAATATTGCAATTAAACACCCAAATTTACCATATACTAAACAATCTTTGTTGCTTCTCTCTCACAATTATATTTAATCATATAATATATATATTATTAAATCATTTAAACAGTTTATATTAAAATTCAAAATAAAGCTAGAAATAATCAGTAAATAAATAAGCGACAACCTTAAGTTATTTGGATATATAATCCTCTCATTAATTCTGGAGTTAACAAAACCATACCTTTATTGACAGTATTTTTGATATTTATTATGGAATACTTTTAGATTTACTCTAATTTAAATGATGTTTATAAATGTCATACTAATTATCACTTCAACTATACAATAAATCATTAAAGAAATATAAATAATCTATAATGCATCAAATAACAACCTTGATAGTAAGTTGGATAAGCAATTAACTGATATTTGTCTGCACCAAGCCTTTGAAAGCAACAATTACAGCTAAAACATATAAATAAATTCAAAGTTAGCAAACTTAACAATCAATACCCAAACAGTGTGCAATTCAGCTTCAAAATAACCAATTCATCATTAATTTAATCGAATATTATAAGTTTACTGATTGATGTGATTATTCTATTATTATTTATAAATTAATACACCATTAAAACCACTAAAGTATGCAGTTAATTTATAAATCATGTTTTTGTTTCTATAATAAGTCTAGATGATTAAATTTAAAAACCAATTGACATAAGAGGTAAATCCTTGGATTAATATACTATTTAATGAATCTATTCAAAGCTTTTATCAACTCCTTTTATAATTAATATCCTCAATATTTTAACAAATGAATGTAGTTTCTAATTCAATCACAATAAACTCTAAAAGCTGAATAATCATGAGCAAAGAGAAAGACACAGATGATTCATATTAGTTGTCTCAAGATGATAATTAAGCCATTTAATAGTTATTAATGTTCTCAGGTGAATACAGAGATTCAAAAAGTGTGGTTGAAGCATTTTAATATTAAAATTTAAGTATAAGGTCATCTGCATAAGCAATAATATGATTATATTAATTCAAATCATTAAGAGAATAAAATCATTAGAGATAGTGTGGCTGATATTTTAAATATAAATTTCAATTAAATATTGTATTTTTATTATTATTAAATATTTAGTTGCTATTAGTAAATTAAACATAGTACAATATAACCAAATAAATAGACTGATCTGTGTATAATTTATTCCTTTTATCTATTAATAATGATAATTAAGCCCAAACTCACCCATTCTAATGCTGAGCCTTGATAACAGAGTGTCCAAATTATACATTTCCTCTCATTCGAGACAGTCAAGCTGGACATGCAGTAGCTCTATCCCAACATGCAGGCGTACTTCGCGCCCATTCACACTCTTGACACCACCATCTGTGGCCAGGCTGCGTTGCCTCCTAAATAACTTGACCGTTGGGATGATATTAAAAAAGGAGATTCACGATTTGGTGGCCAACATCTGCGGCGACAATAAAACCACCAGCACAGGGAGATCGTAGCACAGTATTGAGATGTAGAAGACAACTACATGTGCAAAGGGGTCAACGATGATACGATGGATCAGACCTTACAATAATGATTGACATAACCAAATAGGTCAAAATGGCACGAATCAGAGATGTGGACTAGGGAGGTCCTTATATGACAATGCCATCTGCTAAACCTGGTAGAGTATGTGGAAATCCCCTACATGTACACCCATAACTGAGTAGTTGATCTTTGCAGACGTTCTAGTCTTCAATCACTTAAGATTAACAGGCCTAACTTATAGAGATGTACCTTTTATTTCATATGTTGCTATGACCTAGAGCAAGATTAGTGCCGTTCTCTAAGGAGACTCAACAACCTTCCCACAAGCCGATATTGAAGCAATTATTGAAAAAACATTATATTTGTGTTCAGTTATGCTAACATTATCGATGATTCAACTACTAACTTCATCAATAGCAATGCTGAATATAACATCCTTGCTGCACTTGTCATAGATAATCAGGCTAACACTTGCCACACTCTTGCTACATCCAAACCTGCCACATTAGCAGATATTGAAGTTGCTAAGGATTCCTCCTGCAGAATATTAGTAAGATTAATTAAATAATTGAATTACTTTACGATTAGATGAGAATTCACCGAGGCAAATGCACTGGTGTCCAGTGGAATTCCTTCAAGATTAGAGTAGGATCCGTCAGCGCAACTTAATAACTTCCTCTATACTAACCCTACAGGAAACAACTGCGAGAGTACATTGCCCACCTGACTCTCTAAATCTCGTAGATGAGCAGCAACTGGGTCCAGCACGAGATTCAGATGACCCTGGGAGTGACTCTGGACAACTTGAGCTTGAGGAATGAGTCAAAATAGTGTAAAAAGTCTGAATATTTAAAATTCTTAAAATTCATCGAAATTATAAATAAATTATTCTCGAATAATTATTGAAATTTTTGTAATAAATTTTGTATAATTTTTTATTTTAATATAAAATGGGCTAAAGTGGTAAATCTTATATTTCTATCATTTGCGCCAATTTTTTAAATAAAATAAAAATTTTTCGTGCATAAGACGGTTGTTTAATTAAATAAGCAAATCCACTAAATTTGGGGATAATGTTACATAAAAACAAAAGTATAACTTTCATATGTTGGTTAGAATGGAAAGTTAATTTATCTTACGTTATAATGCAACAAAAACTATATTGGCTTTTATAATAAAACATGATAATTAATTATTTATTAATATTGATAAAAAATCTCTAATGGCCCACCTAGGCATTAACCTGAAATTATTGTTGTAATGACACATTCAAAGCTTTTTGCCCATGGTATCAGAACGGGGAATGTTTCACAAAAGCGTTAAGGAAGACCTCCAGCAAGTAATAGAGCTAATGGGGAGGAGTGAGGTATCATTGCAATCCAACTCATGGTACTAACTCAAACAAATAAAGTAATATCTCAAGGGCAACTAAGTAATATGAGATTTTGGCAATCCCACCAGCTACTTGCTCCTCTCTGGCGTTCCATGCAGCGATTGCTAAACTTAGAGTAGTTTGCGGTCAATTATTTCGTGCTTCTAGTTGTAGTTGAAGCTTTGGGCTTTAAAAGCTATGATGCGATCAATATATAACAATAATGATCTAACTGAAATTATAAAAAATGGGGGATTGTTTGAAAATGATCTAATACACGAAGCTTATGCTCTAGACACCTACGATTCCAACTTACTAGAAGTCTGGCTTCTCTAAGCTAATAACCTAATTGGAGATTCAAAATTGAGAGTGGAAAATGCAAACAAGATTAAATGACAAGCGAAATAGCTTTTTGTTATCAAGAGTGGATTGCACAAATCCTTAGGCAGTCTAATAGGAGAGTGTAGTAATTCTTATCTGAAAGTCTGATGAAAACGAGAGGAATCTGTCTAGTCGACTTCACTTTATCAGAGCGGTATTAGGACTTCTCTCTGAAGAAAGCAATATTTAAAGTAAAGAAAACTGATTCTTGCAATTAGCGCTTCGGCAGTAACTCCAGATACTTTGATAAGACATGTGAAATGCTTTTATAAAGTGTGATTTGATCTTAGAAACAAACCAATAATTCAAACTGATATATTCACTCAATTAAAATTGGTTGAGCCAAGAATTCTGTCTGGGCAGTAACTTTTAGAGATTAGCATTGCTAATAGCCTTAAAGCGGCTAGTATGAATGAGTCTGCTTGGATAAATCCTACTCATCTAAGAATAGTTGCTGAGAACATTGATGAGAGTAATCCGTGGCTCATGTGCGAAAAAGACAAATAATCCAAACACTACTAGGTCAATGTGAAGGAATATTCCCAGCTTTGTATATTCCATGAAAACAGTAAGTTTATCAATGCTTGAACTTCCTTTTATATAGTAACCCTCAAGTTATTCGTTGCCAGTCTTATGAATAAGTACATTTACAATGAAAAATGGGAATTATTGATCTCTGATTGGTAGATTATTCAAGCTTATGGGTGTATATAGAATAAGGTTTTCAATATTAGAAAATAAAATAAGTTTTATTAAAAACTAAAGAAAAGCTATAACTTTTAAATTACACAGATTGTACAAATAAATTTATTCTATTTGTTGCTTATTTAAATTACTTTTATCCCAATTTTTAAATTCTTTTTTTATTTTATAAATTCTAATATCTCATTAGATTGATTTGTATTTTTATTTATATATGCAATAACTTTTCTAACTAAATTAAATTAAGTCTATTCATTTTCATCTATAATATGTAAAAAAAATTATTTTATAGTATAAACAATTTTATTTATAAAGTTTTTTTACTTTTAATAGAAAATAGACTTAATTGCTCATGTTTAATATTAGTAATATATATTTTATATACTTTTAATTAGAAACAAACTTTATATCCATTTACAATAATTAATTATTTTACATAAAGATATAAATTAGAATTATTAATATATATATAATGTCTTCAAGTGGTAATAATAAATAAGTTAAATTGCTTAAATGCACAAAAATTGAAGATTCTTTAATAAATAAAGCATTTTTATAATTTAAAATGTTAAAAATATTATAAGTAAGTATAATTTATATTTCTTTGAATTTTAAGGTTTTTATATTCACGATTCTCACACTATTTTAACTGAATGTCTATTGAACCTTGCCAAATAGATTTGGAATTAAAGATTTCTAAAGTTCAGTCCGACATCTCCACCCAATAAAGATCCTCGATTATTTCGGACCCCGCAATAGATGACTGAGAGGGGCATTTTATCTCCGTAGATCAGAAGGTAGAGAATCGCGTGATACCCTGCTAAACCTCAATTGGAATCCTTTTTGTTTTCGTTTGTAATGGTTCTTTCCAAAACATTAATGTGAAAAACCAGGGGTAAGATCTCTACTCTATGCATCAATTTATTATCTATTCTTATTTATCTAATCACTTTAATCACACAGCGCACAGCTGAATTTCATGGATGTACTTACCTAATTAATCCCTTTTGTTGCTGAGAAAGTAGCAGAGATGCTCTTCAATGTATTAAAGTTAGAATAATACTTGCCTGGTGAAGAGGACCAAGTTGAACCAAAGTAATTAATAGAGCAAGAATCTACTCTCAAATCAAGCAATAGGTTATTTTATCCAAATACAGTGTTTAATTAGATGCTGACTTATTGAAAGCAAGCCGGAGTGCAATGAGCAAACTGATGAAGATGTTTAAAATCCTGAGGGAAGAAATAGAGAGTCCCATGTAATTGAAAGGAATCTGTTCCAATGGCAAAGTACCTAAAGTTCTACTATCTGAGGGAAAGAATGCAATAGAAAATGGAATGACTCATAGATTAAAGGTAATCACAAATGCTAAAAAACTTGATCCTCATTATGAGTGTATGCCCTTTTCTACACAAGGATAAACAGGATTATCTAGCAACACTTTAGTCAGTAACTTGAATGAGTATAAAAGTGTGATACTATTCAATTCAACATTTGATCATTCTCTCTTCTAATGCTGCGCAATCATGCTACCCTTATTCCAAATATTTGGCAGCTCAAACTTTGTTTCTTAGCATGAGCTTTAAAAATCTCACATTTATCAGAAAGAAAAGTGTTTTGGAGGTTTCTTATGTACATAACTAGCTAGATATATCTATCTCAAACTGTATTTGTCATATTAATAATTCTTCCTATTTTTAAATTCTTATAATTATATTTTCAGCTTGGATGTATTTAAGTTCTAACTAAATAAGTTAAATCTTAGAATTAAGCCTTTATTTGAAGTTTGATAGCACAGTATTTGAAGAAGTAGGCTTTTAAACATTAAATATCATGAGAATGACCCACAAATGAGTAAGTATATAATGAAATACATGAAGCAACAAAAGAACTTTAACTTATTAAGTAAAATTGAATTAGCAAATACAGTTAAGATTATTGTAACATAATTTTAGAGTTTATTTTGGAGTGACTTATAAATTTCATATATTTTTATATTTATTGATAGTAACTTATGTTGAATCCATTAAATTTGAGGTTTTGTTCAAATACTTAGTATTTTGAATTTCAAGATATGAATAAATTCGAACAAACTTATGCTCAAATCCATTTCTTGTATGCTACTGTCTTTATGATTCTATTTTAAAAGTATGACAGAATACATCACCAAGTATCATTTTACTGAATGTTAACATCCACTTATATATTATCTATGGTATTTATCTTTAAAAGCATCTTAAATTTCATAAATTTTTTCTATGTTTATATGTTCCAAATAACCAACTCCAATAAATTAATCCTTTTTTATTGATTTTAATAATTTCAAAATCACCCAGTGTCACTCATTTATGGGTATATCTTCATCAGAATCAATTAAGATAGCAGTAAGCATTTTAACAGTATAACAACTGCAAATTAACTTCATGCATCTCTTAATTCTATAGTTTCATTGCTTTAATTGATTAAATGTATAAAAATTAATATAACAGAGAATTTAATGATAAATATAAACATATCATGAATCATATATTCTTGAAAACAGTAAATAACATAATGAGCACAGGTAATGACAATAAAGTCTATAGTTTGAATTTTTTAATTCACCTAAATATAATTCATATGTGATCTAGAAAATCAAACATATCTAATATCATCTGATTTTTATAAGAGATTGTCAAAATTGAAAAAATTAAATTGCAAATAGATAAGGTAACAATGTATTCAAGCTATGAAAAGGGAATTATTATTAGTTTTTAAATGTAAAATTATTGAAATTAATTGTAGTAATAGTAAATACTTTAGAATAAATTAAAAAATGGGACTAAGATAATTACCCAAAATATAATTTAATCAAATTAGTTTTATAATATATTGTAGGTTATTACGGTTTCCCGCGATTCATTCTATTTTGCTAGTCTCATAGTAGTCTATTGCTATTTATTGTTCCTCAGCATCTCTAGCTATTTCCTCTCAGTTTCATCAGTGTTCCTATTAATAGTGTTCTCTTCCTTCTTTTCTTGCTGATACACTCTTATTGTTGAAGAGTAATCTGTTTACTTTCGTAAATTATGTCAGCTAACACAGTGAATCTGCCTACACTTGGTATAAATTTCGTTCTCTCTTTTTCATCTTGAATCCTCCATTATTACCAAGTCGAAAAACTGGTAAATTTAGGAGTTAAATTTGTATATTTCTGAAACTATTCCCTTATTCTTGTCATTTTCTTTCTTGGAGTTTCTTTCAATCTCTTCGTTAATTAATTCATTTCATGATTCACAGATTTCGATCTTTATGAATCCCATTGCAATGTTAAGCATTAAGCAGTATCTCAACAAATTTATCCAATCTTTAATAAAAATTTGAAACACTTGTTAACCTGGCAACTCCAGAGTTAGATGATTTGTTATTAATAATGCCAGAATCCAAAGTCATCAGGGTATATTATTTAGTTAATGTTTGTCATACTATTTAGGTTGCTGATTTTATAATCTTTTTCGACTGCCTCCTCATCAAGTTCACTAATCTTGCCTTAATATTTTTGTAAGAGTGCTAAGCTTCCTATTGATTTTCTAGTGTTATAAATTTATAATGTCTTAGTTCCATTGCTCTGGCAGCTTGGTGGGATAATTATTCCTTCCAAAGACTATGTGTCCTCTAGTACCCTCTATTATAAAGTTTCAAGTTCGTGGACCCAATAATTTTCTCTAAGTTCTATATTCCCTTTTCGTTCACTTCAATCGATGGCAGTATCATGATTCTCAGTTTGTTTTGGTTCAATTGTCCTTCTTCCATTTGATTTGTTTATCGTTTCAATCGTTCCATCTGAGATATTGTTTCCAAGAATAAAGTCAAAATGATCCCATTTTTTATTGATTTCTTTCATATATTTATATTGTATCACTGAGCCCAGGTCTTACTATCATCTTCCTCTTTTCATCTCTGCTTTTTATCATTGAATCCTTTTACTAATGACTTCTCTTGTTTAGTTCTTCCACTTGTACAGCAAACGATGGTAATCGTTCTTGTCAACAATGGTGTCTTTAATACTTGGAGTATAATATTTTGTATAATCTTTGACAGGTTATTTCTGACATGTCGATGATTCTTTTGAATATCATTTAATTGACTTTATTTAAATTAAGAATTTTATATATTATTATATAATAATAAATACAATAATGAAAATATATGAATATTAAAATATGAAATGCATAACCAGTTATTTTTAGGGAAAGTTATGTGAA
Organism: Oxytricha trifallax; assembly: GCA_000711775.1. Classification (NCBI taxonomy): domain Eukaryota; phylum Ciliophora; class Spirotrichea; order Sporadotrichida; family Oxytrichidae; genus Oxytricha; species Oxytricha trifallax. The sequence continues at coordinate 20,113 of ARYC01006187.1, forward strand.
TAAATTATTGAAGTAATAAGGTATTGAGGTAAATTATCTGTTACCTTTTGCTGCTACTGTATCAATGAGATTCCTGCTCCTATTTCCTTGTCTTAATATAATTATAATATTAATAATTTAATTTAAAGTTTCAGTTAGTTTTACTAACATAGTATAGCAACAATGAGAACATTCGTATTTTCAATATTATAAAAGATTGTAAAAATTTGGATAATTGAAAAATTAAGATTTATTTACTTAATGAGATTTGAAATATTTAAATATGAGTTTTAATGTTTTAGTTTTTAAATAATTTTGTGAAATATAACTTAGCTCTTTATCTAATTGAAACATTTTTATTTTATTATTTTTTCCTTGTTTAATGTTCTCTGTCTATTCAACTGTATATTATAAATCTTGCTATCCCAATGAATTTTATGTCGCCTTATTCATTCATATCTTTTCCATGATGCCGAAGTGCGTGCTCCTTGTTTTTAATCAGTACGCTTAGAAAGTGTTGTATATATTCTCATTACGAGCTCTATGACATAGGTTTCTGTCAGTGTCATATTTAGCGCTTAGTGGGAAGCCAGGTTTGTGGCATGTCATATTCTTGTCAATGTCCCTGCTCTTCTAATCTCTGACTCTTTTGTTTGTAGTTTAAAAAACTATTTTGTCGGTTATGTCAGTGGTTTCTTGACTTATCATGGCTGGGAATGGACTCATGTATGAATTAGGCACTCTCTCCGTTATGTTCATTCTTGGAAGCTAATCTAGACATAACCTTTCGGTTTTGCTGTCGAAATGGGGGGGTAAACTGTATCGTGCTGGCTAACCATAGGCACCACTAGACGCAGTCTGAGCTATCTCAAGATAGTGGAAAACCCGAATCAGACATCTACTGGGGTAGCCAAGATAATTGAGCATCAAGATTTCCCAAAAGAGCCTAAATCATATTTCCTATAAAACCTTTAGGCATGCCAATTCAAGGCTATACTATAGTTGAACCACTTTTAGCTAGCAGATTCTATCCATTGGACATTAGCGCATTCGTTTTTAGGGAAACACTGTTTCCTATGTCTTAATTAGTGAAATGCTAAGGAGAAATCACTACTAATCTAGAAGAATTTGATTAAGTTCAAAAGACATACTATTGTAGAAGCAGTAAATTCCTGAGCCCATCTTAAGAACACTATCGCTTAACTAGGTCTATTTAGCCCTTTGTGCTCCCATTCTCTCGCCACATCAGGTTTCCGATATGACTACCTCCAACCAAGGAGAGCAAGTACATATGCTTAAAGAGTCTAAGTTGATCAATACTTAGGGGATTTCAAGTTCTCTGGATTCTTTTATGATCTCTCAGCTTCTCCATTGTTCTTTGCTCACAGTATCAGCTTTAATGAAGTTGACAGATCTCGCTCTTCTAACTCCCAAGGCTCCAACAACTCATACCAATACGCTGTCACTAATCTTCCTACTGCACACAAAGCCTCAAGTATTTCTGGTCACGCTATAGATGGTCACTTGATAGCTGGTTCATCCAATGCCACTGGCGCTTTTAGGTGGCCTTGTAGAAGTTTACTAAAGTAATGCTATTTAAGTAAATGGCGATATGTCTGTGCCTCAAATCTTTCCTTCCCATACACTGTTGCCTGTTAGGTCCTAGTACTAAGTGATCTACATTCGGGGCTTCTTGTCCTAACAATGCCAGTACTTACAATGCTTGAGTAAGTTTCTCTACTCTCTTATAATTTAGCTTAATGCTAATATTATTAGTACTCGGTCCTTTTTTATTCAGAAATTCAATTTATATTAAACATAAATTAAGATTGTATTTACAACAGTTATGGTTAAAAACATTATATTTATTGTAAAAAAGTTAATGTAATTTAATTCACTCATTTACCCTTTCAATGCGCCTTTTAATTATTCCTAAATAATTATCGATTAATTAATATGTCATTATTATTTTTAACTTTCACTTCTATTTCACAAAATTCACTTTATTTCGAATTTAAATGATTTTTTAAATCAAAATTAAGGTATTTTTTATGTTAATACTATAGAAATGATTGTTTATAAAAACCCATTGATGCTTATCTTTATTTATATATGAACTTTAAAGCTTATTTGTCATAGTTCTTAATGATTACCAGAATGTAATAATCAATAGATGTTTAATAAATTTAATTGTATAATTATTTGTAATTTGATTAAATGACCTCTAGCTAAATTAATATTTGTAATACTTTTACAAATATACAGTTAATAGTTTATGAATATTAATTTGAGGTAATATAAGGAGATATTATGTTACTCTTTCTTTATCTCATGTTTATCTTTCATTATTTAATCACTAATTCACTGAAATTACCTAGGTTTAATCCATTCAATCTAATCTATAGATCGGTATATATAAACTTGCTGATTTGATATAGCTATAAAAATGCCTTTATATAAATAGAATATAATAATCATATATTTGCTTGCTTTTAATGGGCACAAAAAATTCCAAGTTTGGTCAGTCAATCGATGATATTATCTAATAAATAGCTAAAATTACTTTATAATTACAAAAATTAATATCTTCCTTGACAAATATGGATTTTCTAGTTATAAATCAAACTAAAGGTTATAAATAATGAATTAAATATTAAATATTATTTGAATGCATGACCATGACAAATAAATGATGTTTAATTAATCATTGATAAGATATTCTGAAACATTTGAAATGTATCGAAAGTAATTATATATTCAATTTAATATTTATAATAATCAAAATTAAGTAATTAAATAAACAAATTGAAGGAGGGAACTTGATGGAGAGAAAGGACAAAAACAATCCTCAGAGAAGGAAACTACCAACATAAATGAAAGACAGCTAGTAATAAATGACAGCAATATAAAAATAGTTTTAAAGATTTTTTAAAACATTTAGGCTTTAGTTCAATAAACGTACCCAAACCAAAATGTTTTAATTGTGGCAATAATTATAAAAACTTGGAAAAATTCAAAACTTTTGCAAGGAATGGCAGCCCACTTGATTTTTATCGCCCTGTTGAAAAAGTAGAAGAATGGGCTATAAGGAATGAATAACTTGCCGAAAATTAAAAGAATAAAAGGAGTTCTCAGGCTATAAAAACAGTAAAAGGCAGATGTCGGCACAAATAATTGAACTTTACATTTGTCTTCAAAATGTTAGAAGAATGAGTTCATAGCTTAAATAAGATCAGATAATGAGAGAAACTAAAGGAAAATAAATCCTACTTCATTAGTTTTGCAGAAACGACTCTCCATAAATTATCTGAACAAACAACAATAACTTTACATTGACTAAACTAGCAAGCAAATGTGAGGTACTCACACTTAATAGTGGTAAACTCTAAATGAGAACAGTAAAACATTGAGATAATTCTTAGCGTGGAACATTCACAATGATTTCTACTTCATCTATTTTCTATCAACATTCTACCATACTAAAACGATGAAATTAAAGAACTTTGGAACAGATTGATGTTCATGATTAGATCAATTAAATAGAAATACAAAAGTCAAAAGATCATTTTAATGGGCGACTTCAACTGCTACCTAAAAGATTTGAGTAAGAAACTCAACAACGAAGACCTAATATAATTAATACCAGAGGGAGTGAGTCCTCACACCAAATAAAGCCAAATGGACCAAATATTCTCAAATAAATAAACAATATTATGGGAACTTAACCAAATAAGATTATTATATTACAAATTAATTATGGTAAAATGAGGATTAAATTAAGCAAAATAATATAAAGTTAACCGATATAGAAAAACCATAAGGATTACAGAAGTAAGGAAGCAGTGTTGGAAAACATTAAAAAAGGAAGGGAAAATACTAAAAAATGATATACTAGAACAGTCAATAAGAAAATGCTGGGACATAGCAAGACAAAGAATTTGTATAAATAATCTCCTCTATGGGCAGTATAAGAAGATCACTCTATTGAGAACAACATACCAAACAACAGTGGAACGACACTATAAGAGATATGAGACTCTATCTAGAAAGATTTGACCTGATAGAGTTTTCGTATATAGTTAGAAGATTAAATAAATATCAAAAACAATCCTAGCCAATTAAATGTCGAACTAAAGAGGAGAAAAGAGTTAAACCGGGAGAATAAACCATTTAACAATTAGTTCGATACTACAATAATCTGTTCAATGAAAAGAGTTAATGAAATGGTAATAACAAAACCAAAGAGATACAACAATGGAGAATGAAGCAAATAAGTAAGATTTCTGCAATGAAATAGATGTTAAGTAAATATAGGCCAATATGACCTCAACGAAGCAATTGATTGGGACAGATTCGAAAGAAAAATCTTATTAATTCAGATGGGTTTTACATGATTGTTAATAAAATGAATCTAATGGCTGAACTCTCAAAAAATACCCGAATGTATTATTTAGTAAGAAATACTAATGCTCTTAAGCATGGGTCAAGGCATTCATTAAACAGATAATTTAATCACAAGACCTTTAGTAGAGTAAATTCCCATCTTAGCAAGATAGTTGAAAAGGTTCTGATGAACAAACTCAAGGAGCAGAATAGTTTGCTTATAGAAATTAGAAACTATTTAAGTGGCTTTAAAGAGAGCAAAAGCGTGCATATTAAAATAACGAGACTATTGGTACTTATAAGAAATCAAGAATGAAAAACAGGCAATGAGAAGTATATTTATATTTATATCTATATAAAGATTACAACTCAGTAGGAAATGACAAACTAATCAAAAAATTAGAGTAGACAATTAAGTCACAGAAAGACAATACAGTAGTAAAGTTTATTAAGGAGCTTTACCAAAATAGCAAAACTCACTAAGTGGATGTTGAGTTTCAATGCTAATAAAATGCAGCTTAGGTAATAGATTGACACCTATACTATTAAACATCAACCTCCAAAACGTAATATACTCATCAAGAGCAGAATTCCCTATTAAAACAAGGGAACCTACAATCATTTGCATTCGACACATTATCTACATGAAAAATAAGGAATAACTAAAAAGAATAGTATAACATGGTTCAAGAAAATGAGAAATCTTATATTTTGAAATTAAAACATCAAGAAATCTTAATTCATGACAAATGCAAGACAATTCAAAGAAGTAAAGAATATAAGAGGAATTTAAAGAGTAGAGCGAGTCAAATACTTAGACAAGAACAATAATCTAAATAGATCAACAATGCTGAAGACAATTTGAAAAGAATTAAAGAAAAACTGACTTCAATTAAAAGATTATCTGAATCAAACAATCCTACGATATGCGAAACAATTATGGAAGCATTAATTATATCACTCATGATTTATAAACGCATTCCATTAGTGGCAGCTTGATATTTAAAGATTGAGGCAATAATATGATATATCTAACTTAAAAGATAAGCTTTCAGAACATTCAGGGACATTTCTAATAAAACACTATGCATAGTCACCAAACTTAAAGACATCAGCATATGCGAAATTATTAAAGAGTTAGTTCAGAAGAACAAGAAAAAGGACAACTAAAAAATAGTGAACTTTATTTAAACGTAAAGTCAAAAATACAAGTCCAAATCAGCAAAATTGAACTTATAAATTAAAAGTTATTTAAAACAAAAGCGGTGACGGTTACCAAGATCGCGATATGCCAGAGCATAATACTATTAACTACGGAATGATCCACAACTATTGTATTATTCATTAAATTGTTTTTAAAAGCCATTCATATGAGTAATTTTAAAGCAATTAACCAGGCATTAGACCCAACCCTATATTCAAAAATTTTTAGAGAGAAAAAATTGATAAATCTAGACAAAAACTAGTAAATTGAGATTGTCGTAAATGTGATATGGCTAAATAATATAATAAAAGCTCTTTATAGAGCTGAGAACAATCAAAAAGTGGAGAAGACGATCAGAATAAAATACATTGAGAAACTAAAGTGCAGATGATTAACATCATACTATAGAGGAAAAATGATCATACCCGGATGTTCTAATTAAATTAAATAAAAATACTTGATAATAGGGAATCATTTGGAGAGTATAATTCAAATTATAGATTAGAAAATAAAAAGAAAATACAAAAAAAATAATCAAATATGAACAGATGGGATAACTAGATGGAAGATAACATGAAGAAAACCCACCATTATATAAATAAATTCAAGAACAAGGACGTATGGTTACTACGGTATTAATGGAAAAGGAAAGTACGAAAGAGAATTCTTGGACTAAATTAAGGAAGTAAGATTCTATCACAGAGAGGAGCAAATTTCATGAAGCACTTGTATATTGGGAAGTTGGATTGGAAATAACTCCATCAACAAATAAATGGGGTTCAAGAGCAGTCTTAAAATAGGGCACACTAAACCAATGAATGAAGATAAACTAATCCCATCTGCAGAGACAACACTTTGACAAGCAAGAAGATGAATCACCTTGCACCCAGAGCAACAAAATGTAAATGAAACACCTAATCGATCTTTCAGAAGTTTAGTATAAAGGCATTTATAAGATTATCCATACTAAGAAGGGATGGTCCCCACAAACGACGAAAATGATTGCCATAGTGTGTTTTCTAAGCAAGAGAAGAAAATAGATAAGGCACCAGTGAGGACACTTAAGGAGAGGGAAGAAACCAAGAGGAGAGGATCCAGAGAGAACGAACTTTATACAATCCAATAAAAATAGCGCTGAAAGATATTAAAAAATAGATACATTGAAATTTGATGCCAGGAAGACACATTTAAACAGAAACGTTAGAGTATGTAGGCGGTATCTAGAGAAAGTTTAGTTTAAGTAAGGTAAATCATCATAAGTCATCTTGCTACCAATAAACATTAATAAGAAAGGAATCAACCAGCTCGATAAATGCATTGGATTAATCAACAGGATATTAGGATTGCAAGTATTGGGGAAAACAAGTTGATACTAGAACTTTTATCAATCCAGTTTTCTGTTAAAATACAATTAAGAACTTAATGATTTGGATAATAATGAGAAACAAATAACTTCGGATAGAAATAGACATACAAAACCAGAAAAATATCGGAAGTCTCACAGTAATTCAGAAATACAATAGACAACTAAACAACATGATGATTGGCACAATAGGGAAATAATTTCTAGCAGGTAGAATCAATAGCATATATAATCAAATAATAGACTCAGAAGATTACGGACTATACAATTTCAATAACAACTGACCAAGCCTACGAGACTCATGATGAATTAATCTTTCAGATATTTGCCAAGGACAAGCTTAACATGCAAGATTCTACCTTATCTACGACATGAGATAGGAAAATGGGGTAAGTAAATTATAGACTCAGAAGTATTAGGAAACAATGAGAGAAGAAACCTGAATCTTTTATCACTAATTGACAACGAGATGGATACAAAGATGATGATCTGACACAAATAGATACTTGGAGTACTCTTAATTCTTAAAGAATTGAAGGGAGCAATTCTAGACTAGAAAGATGAGGAAGATGAAGAGTAATTCAGCGAGAACGACAGAAACCTGACAGAAAATGAAGAGTTTTTCTACAATAAAAAGAGAGGACACAATCAAGGTAAGCCAAGAGCAATTTCAAATATTGAAGGCAAAGAATATATCAAAAGCTCAGCTCCTGCTATAGTATCAAACCATTACAGACAATTAAGAAATTTATAGCATAAAGCAAGAGGAAAAGTAGAAGTAAGCAATAGATGACAAATAGGAAACACTAGCTCCAGATGAAGAGGAAGCAAATAAAGGTCAGATGATAGAGTAGTGAAAACTACAACTTAAATGCATTAAATATATTCTCATAGTTTGATTAAATTTATCTATCTATCTAAACAATAATAATTTATAATAAAAAAGTATCTAAGAATTTTGATATAATCATGATAAATAAGATAGCATAAACTATAATGAATTGTAATAGTATATTATAATATTGGATATATAAAGATTCAAGACGCCCAGAGAAAGGCCCAATAGAATATAAAGGAAAGTATCTCAACTCAAAGAGAGTAATACAACAAATTTTATAAAGGAATTAGTTTATAAAACATAAAAAAAAATAGACACAAAAAACATAGGAGAATATTAGGTTGTAAATGATGGCAAAAGTCAAGTTTAGCAAAACATTATTAAATTACAAAAAAACAAAATGATATTCATCATAATAAATATCATGGACACAATGATGGCAGTAAATCAAGGGAGAACTACAGTAAGCAATAGAATGAGTCAAAATTGCAACATACATAAAATATTTTTGGAAAAAAATCATATGAGAAGCTGTAGCCTAATAAATGAAGCCAGGGATCCTACAAGATTCTCGAACATAATCAAAGAAACCAGATTAGTTGACATGAACGAGAATACTCAGATTGAGACATTATATAAAATGAAATGACTCGACTAAAGAATCAGAGATCATGAGCTTCAAGATAATTATCAGAAAGTTAAGAAACTTTTCAGGGCAACTTACATCAAGAAGACAAAGATTCAGCTCGATGAACAAAAGATTTAGGATAACTGAGATGAGCTAAATATCCAATTCAAGGAATAATTTGAAAATTGAGGAAATTAAAGCAAGTGAAATAAAAATGTAATCAAAATTAATTAAAGTGAGTTAATCAGAATTAATTACAATTAAAGATAAAAAGATTAATGAACTATTAAAAAATTCAGAGATCAACATCATCAAAATAGAAGCGGCTACTAGATCTGGGGTACCAACAGAAGAGATAAGAAGCAAGAAAGAAACAATTTTTGGAAAAGGTGAAAGAGATAAGGATTAAACATAAAGAGAGAAGCAGAGACCAAGAAACTCTAGGATGGAATGAGGAATACTAGAAATGAATGCCACTAAACAAGCAAATGGGCTTTAAGAGCAGATTGAAGATTGGATAATCAAACCCCAGCAAAGAGATTAGAGAGCCACATAAACAAAGGGTCGAGTTCGACAAACACGAAGATGGATCGAAATGAGTTCAAGAAGACTAAATGGTTCTGAAACATTTAATTGATTTTTCATAGGTGCAATGCCATGGATGTGACAAGAAAATCCACACAAAGAAAGGATGGACACCTCAAACAACAAGAATAGTTACCATTGTGTGTTGCTTAAGGTCAAAGATTGAGAGCACTGATGAGAAGATATGACAACAGAGCATCAGCAAGGAAGAGAGGAGTGTAAGTAAAATAGTTATGGACAGCGAAGTAGAAAAAACACTAGAGAGAATAAAACAATAACTGGCAACATATAAGTCTAACATCGAAAAAGAGACAATGAAGTAGTGCTTGAAGTTGATCGGAGAAGTGTAATATAATGAGAAAAAGACTCTAGCAACTCATACTACCTCCAATAATCTTAAAAAACAAAGATATTTCAAAACTGGAGAAATGAATTGGAACAAGGATAACTGAAAGTTCTGGAGGCAACAAGAACACATTGAAACCGCTCTACTGCAAGTATGTTGTTAAAGCTCAATCAAAAAATGCTAAAATTAGATAATACAAAAGATTGTCAAATAAACTCAAAAATTGAAGATAATGGACTCTAGGAGACAAGTAGGAAATATTGCAGAAGTTCAGAAGCACATGAAATAAATAAACTCCCAATTAAGTGAAGTATTAGACCAAGATTATGCGAATAGAAAGAGAAATTATGGTTGATTTTGGAAAGTAGATTTCGGTCCTTTTTGGGTACATTATAATCGAAATTAGAAAAATCAAAAAAATTTAATAATTTTTTGAAATTATTTAAAACACCAATTTTATGGGTCCAAGAATCAACTTCGATGGAAAGTCAAACATGGTGGGATTGGACATATATTCACTACTAGAAATGTAGTTCACGGCGTGACTTATTCGAAAAAGTGACATAGAATCGAATAGTCACATGGCATGATGGCTCTATGGGCACTTGAAAATTCCCTCTTTTAATAAAAATTCTTTGCTTTTCTAGTCAAGCTTAAACTGCCATATTCGAGGTCATCTTCACCTCTGCTTTCATTTCTATAGCATTCCTACGTTCTTAGAATCCTTTTACAGACATTTTTACATGTCGGTGCTCTCTCATCTCGAATAGAAAGAGAAATTATGGTTGATTTTGGAAAGTAGATTTCGGTCCTTTTTGAATACATTTAAAACCCCAAAATTCCTTAATGAGGTTTATAAGTGCTTTAATTTGTTGGGGATTTTTTAGGGTTTGGGGTTATTAATAGGTTTAATGTGAAATTTATAGTTAATTTATTTAATTTAATCACTCAAAATGCACTTTAGGATCATGTGGGAGTGGTCTGAAGTTTATCTTACTTAACTACAACTCTATCTGCTCTAATATTATGTCTGATCTAGAGTTTGGTTTTAAAATTAATGATTCTGCCATTTATTTTAATGATTGAGAGACTCTGGTTTTGTCTATAAATTACTTGATTCTTTGCTTAGCATCTTTCTCACTTCTGGTAGAGTGGTTATTGTATCGAGTCATATCGCACTCTATTATTATTGCTACTTAAGCCCACACATCCCATTAATAATCTCCATATCTCCAGTCTTCTCTTTCAGGATAATAGCCTGGAGTTCCCATAACACTTCCTAGCTTTGATACTTCCACCCTTAATGCTCTGTTGAAGTCAATAATTGCCACTCATATAGGTGAGAAGTTTATAATAATATTCTCAGGCTTCAAATCTCTATGAACAAAGCCTATCTTATGTAACTCTTTTATACCTTGTAAGGTTTAGGTTGCAATCAAAGCAAGCTACTTATGATTCCTTTGATCAGTAATAAAATCTCTGATGGTCATTCATAGAGTGGGAGTCTGAGAGCCACATGATCCTTGGTAAGAAGAACAGCATCTTGCTTGATTAAGTAACTACACTCATTAAATTTAGCTTAAGTGAGTACTTGATACTCATTTGTAAACTCCATCTAATATTTAGGGGGGGGAAGTTTCCTGCCCCAAAATTTTATATGCACCCAAGGGGGGAAGTTTCCTGCCCCAAAAAAGGTAGTTTCCTGCCCCCAAAAAGGTAGTTTCCTGCCCTTCGTAAATTTCTTGCCACATACATAAAACATGGAATTTATAATTATAAAAGAATCTCTATCATCAATTATGATATAGTTATATATTAATTTAGCTTCAAATATCATTTCTACTTTGATAATGAATACACATTTAAATGAAAATCACATCAATTATTAATAAAAAACAAATTATTTAGCCTTGTTTATAATATATAATTTGATAAAGAATAATTATGTACCTTGAAAATTATAAATTAATAAAAGTCGTTTAGTACATGAATATAAAAATTGAAATTAAATTTTATTTATTTCTAATAAAATTATTGCAAAAAACATAAAATTCAATGTTGGGGGCAGGAAACTACCTTTTGGGGCAGGAAACTTCCCCCCCCCCAATATTTATCATCACTTAAGAAATAGTTGAAAGGATACACCTTGTATGAGTATTGATGATCATTGATAACTTTTTATCAAAGGAGTCTTCTAATATAAGGTAGCTAAGAGAAGTATCTAGGTCAATTTAAGCAAGAACCGGTATTTTCTTGTATTGAATCTTGATCATACTTTTTTTATTTCAGAGGTCAGTTGGTTGCGTGCCTTCCTAACGTACTCTAACTCTCTAGTTTATTCAGGTACTACGACCTTAGAATATTCCCTCGCTTTTCTTTTGTTTAGAAGCTTCAGCTCAACTTCATGATTCTCAACTTCTATATCTTTCTTGTGAGCTTTTAATAGATGCATCTTTAAGTCTCTTGTATGAGAGTATTGCTAATTGCACTCAAAGCAGTCATACTTTCCATCTATTTTATCATGCTTTAAGTATACAGTGGGCTTTGCTTCTCTATGCTCCTTCATATGTCTGTATCAGCTTGATTATGAGCAAAATCTTTCTCACATAACTCACAAAAATAGACTTCAACTTCTTCAGTTTGTATAGGAATTTCATTAATACCTTTCTCCTCCTCTCTGTCTCCCACACACTTGTTTGCCATTAATTTTCTAATATTAATTTCAATTTTAATAACAGAGACATCAAGTGATAGCTCTGGCAGTTCCTTATAAGAGTTCATCTCGCAGCTATCACACTTTTTATTGCTCCCAAAGGTAAGTCTCATTTAGTTTTATGGAAGTGCTGTTGTTTTCTTAAAATGTTAGCGCTCATATTTAAATTTGAATTTAAAATTATAAAACTGCCTCTATAACTGAGAGCTTATATGAGAGCTTTGCAAGCCTACAAGTATCAAGGGAAATTCTTAGAATACTAGCGAAGATAAATGAGCACTAAGAGACGAACCAGCTATAAAAATGGGTGAGAAAGTAACCATTTTTACTATCAATAATAAGTTGATTATAGTACGTACCGATTTAGGAGGTGAACCTAATTAAGTACGTACTGCTTTAGAGGTATTTTGTGATTTTATGATTAAAATAAGGGTGCTCCTAATTAAGTACTAGCTTTAATTAATGCTCCTAATTAAGTACGTACCAATTTAAATTTAAAAATATGAAACTATAACAGTAGAAATTGATATCAATCTCTCAAGTTTGAAACCAGTTCTCAAAACCTTCTCCATATCCTTCTTAGAGGTTGACCTCCTATAGGATGCCCATATTTAATAGAAGGTTTTACTGAGATATATAATTGAAATCAATAACTTAAATTTGAATATCATTTCTTAGATCTGTAAACAAGATGGAGTCAATGAATGATGCAATGAAAAGAGTGCAAGCACAAGAATTGATTCAAAGATTTAGAAGCAAGGAGGATTGCACCGCTACCTGGTGCAGCAAAGTAATGAACTCATAGTAACTAATCTTGATTATGTAGTTGGTTTGTTCCTCCCAACGATGGAAGGTACTAAAATTTCATTTTTAAGAGCCATACTCTTCGAAGAGAAGAAAGCATTAAAAACTTAAGATGTAAAGTTTGCAGAGATTCCAAACTATCCAGAAATCCCAGTGACTAACTTATATGATGATGCTATGAATGACCCAGAGGTTTAGCTGTACCTGCCTACTAAGAAGCAGTTGTCAAATAAACTGCCTGAAAGAAACTATTTCTTTGGCATTCTTGCAACAATAAAAAGTGATTACTTGAAAGAAATTATTCAAGAATCTCATAAGAAAAGGAACAGCATCTCTTCAGAAGATAAGGATAAACAAGGGATCAAGATAAGTGAGAGCTGGCAATCAGAGCTGCAGAAGCACCCTAATATTTCAAGTAAAATTTGTAGCTAAACTCTTTAGAAAAATCTGGTACTGGCATCTTTTTGATGAAGGAATAGAGCAAGCTTCACAGAGAGAGAAAGTCGCAGACGAAGCATGAAGTTAGCAAGAGACTTTATTCAAATATTAAGCCGCCAGAGTCAATGAACATAGATGCTGGAGCTGGCAGCAAGAGAAGAAACCTTGGAGGAGGGAAGCAAGAAGTAGAAGAAAAGAAAGACAAGCCAGCTCCACCAAAGAGTTTTAAATGTGACTTAAATATTCATTAACATAACTCTAAAACTTATTTATATACATTCACTCTCCCTTCTTTAGCACACTTTTATGCCAACTAATTATCAACTCTCTTAACTGAACCTTTTATAAAATCGACTGTATAAATAGGTAGGTCATGCATCAGGTGGTATAGCAGCAGTTTCTTATAATGACCTTTTAAATACCCCAGTAGAACTCAATTCCATTAAACTATGGACTGTAAGGTACGTTGAACACTGGCCTTATTCTAAGTTGCTCATAACTCTTCCTTGTTTCATTAGTCTTATGAACAGAAAGATTATCAACGAATAGTATAATATCTAATACAAGGTAATTCTCTCTCAGCTGCTCTAAGAACTTAATATACTGCTCTGTCTTAATAGAGCGAAGATGAATAACATAAGTTTCTAAACCAGCATCCTCGCTAATACCTCCAAGAATTGCCTTTGTTTATAACTTGACTTTCTAGGCATATACTTCTATGTTGCTATGCCTCTTATACCAAGACTTCTAGATGAAAGTGTTGAATGTAAACACAGCCTCTCAGCATGAATAAACTTAATATTATTCTATTAGGCTCTCTGCATTTAATTATAAATATAATTTAAGTTGTTGTTATTGTAAAATGGCAGAGTGAAATCAATTACTCTCTTGATACGATTTACACCTTTATAAGAGATAATGTTTCGTTTATAAATGTTTGCAACAGATTATGCAGAGATCTTCAACTCAGGGAACTGGCGGTGAAACATAATAGCTCGTTATTCGAGAGAGAAGTAAGCCCAATACTTCAAAGTTTTTTAATTAAATAAGATAGTCAATATGCTTCTAAAGAAACTTTGACTTCCTCTTAGGCTAAGAATTCAGCTATTATTACTTTAATTACAAAGCTTTCAAGCAGTGAGAGCGAACAGTTGATGGACTACGCTTTAAGAGCATTGCAATAGACTTATAGTTCAGTACTGGTTTGACTTATTCACTATACATATCGCATCCATAACGCAGTTTAAACACAAAATCTATATACTCTTCATCATAAATAGACCCCAAAAGCCTGCTATTTTTGGCTCGCATTTAATTAATAACCCCAACCCCTAACAGATTCCGTACAAATCAAAGCACTTATAAACCTCATTAAGTGGTTTGTGGTTTTGAATATCATCGAAATTGGAAAAATCAAAAAAATTTAATAATTTTTTGGAAATTATTTAAAACACCAATTTTATGGGTCCAAGGATCAACTTCGATGGAAAGTCAAACATGGTGGGATTGGACATATATTTACTACTAGAAATGTAGTTCACGGCGTGACTTATTCGAAAAAGTGACATAGAATCGAATAGTCACATGGCATGATGGCTCTATGGGCACTTGAAAATTCCCTCTTTTAATAAAAATTCTTTGCTTTTCTAGTCAAGCTTGAACTGCACATATTCGAGGTCATCTTCACCTCTGCTTTCATTTCTATAGCATTCCTACGTTCTTAGAATCCTTTTACAGACATTTTTACATGTCGGTGCTCTCTCTACATGCTTAGTATTATAAAATTAGTGGATTAAATAAGTAAAAGACCCAGAAGTTTGTGGTCTTTTGCAATTCTAATGTTAAATCTCCTTGCTCTTGAATTAAAAGGACAACTTTTGCTCTAAATTTATTTAAAAGACTTACTCAATATGCAGAGATAATACCTATTGCTAAACTCGGAGATGGATTTTGTCCAATTAGACATTGGCAGGTCGAGGTTTGCCGTAGAGTAGGAGGAAATGGAAATGAAATTGGAGAATAAAAGTGAAGCATTATAGCAACTCGTGGTCAAAGATCTTGATAGGGTTATGAAGAACTAGCATTAACTAATTGATGTATGGGACGATCTAGTTAAGAAAAACACAACACAATTTGAATTAGAGAGAGAAAATACTAGATATGGAGGAGAATTCAGCGATGTAGATGAAGACCTTGAATAAGCTGAATTGTACCTATAAAATGATGGGTCTAAGATTCCACATATGAGGCAAGATTTTTATGGGAGAAGGACATTAAGGAGGTGCAGGAGATGATCAAAGCTAGTGTTCAAAAACCTGGAATTAAAGACATAATCAAGATGAAACCTTAAGAGACAGGAAGTAAAGAGTAGGAGAGCTCAATGGAGAAGGAAGAACCAAAAATATCAAAGAGCAATAGACAAGAGGAGCATCAGGAGAAGTAATGAATTACATAGATTTCATACACTTTGTGTTTTATTTTATTTTATTTCTCAAACTTAACTAAGTGATTAACATTCTAACTAAATAACTAATGGATATATACAAATGATGAGATGTATTTAAATTGGTAAAATTATATTAAAGAATAAAAAGCCTTAATAAAGAATAAAATTAAATAATACTCACACTTAAAAGAAAATGATTAAATAATAATAATAATAATATATTAGTGAAACACTAGAATACAAATATAAAAATATTTAATTAATCAAAAAATAAAAACTTTAATGGGATAGTAATATTTCATATTAATAAAAATAGTATTAAAAATAATAAAAACAATTAAATAAGTCAATTAAAGGAATAAAAATATTATAGGTTATTTTTTGAAAAAAGAACAAATAATTAAAATAACTGAAATAATGTTTAAAAAACAGAGAATAGAAAGAAATGAATTGTAATTTTATTCTGCCTCTCCAATCTATTTTAATAATAGAACCTTCTTTTAGTTATATGAAAATCTCAACATTATAACCATAAATATCCATGGTCATGGAACTCATAATTAATAATATGGTTGTAATGCATATAATGATGATAGTAATGATGATGATGATGATGATGATGATGATGATGATGATGATTTCGATGATGTTGAATGATATGATGATGTATGATGATGAT
>ARYC01006188.1:0-32686 GCA_000711775.1 Oxytricha trifallax
AGCATCCTTTCATCTCAAGCAAGCTTAGTCTTCTAACTTTATAGAAAAACCTGGTACTGCTATATACTTGATGAAAGAGCGCAGCAAATTAAACAGAGAGCGAAAGTCTCAAGTAAAACATGAATTGAGTAAGAGGCTCTTCAAAGATTTATAAAAGCCAGACGAGATGAACATAGATGCAGGGGCTGTAATTAAGAGAAGAAACATGGGCCCAAGCAAGCCTTAAGAGGAAGAAAAGAAAGAGAAGCCAAATCCCTTTACGGGCAAATTTAATATGTGAACTTATTTATTCGTTTAATTCTAATACTAATTTATAAACACAAAATCTCCCTTCTCTTGCGCACACTTTAGCTTTCTCTCACTGACACTTTTAGCAGCACTCTTAATAAAATCGACTGTATCTATCTTTAAATCATGCATCAGATGGTAGAGCAGCAATTTATTTATAATGACCTTTCAATAACCTCCAATATAATTCAATTCCATTGAACTAAGGGCTGTAAGGAACATTAAATACAGGTGTTATATTTAGCCTTTCATATTATCTCCTTGAGTCTTTAGTTTTATGAACTGACAAGTTATCAACGAATAGAATAATCTCTTAGTCCGCGTACTTATCTCTGAGTTATTGCAAGAACTTAATATATTATTCAGTCTTTATAGAACGAGGGTGAAGAACATAAGTCTCGAGGCCACTATCTTCACTTATTCCATCAAATATTGCATGAGTTTAAACCTTAACCTTTTAATCATATACTTCAATGTTGCTGTATCTCTTATACCAAGACCTTGATATGAAGGTATTGAATGTAAATACTGCCTCATCAGCGTGTATGAACTTTATATTATGCTCTTAAGACCTCTGCATTTAATCGAATATATATTTTAAATTAGTCTTTTAAAATGGAACATTAAAGTCAATCACTCTCTTAATGCGATTGACTGTCTTTTAAGATAATTCCGTTCTTTTTATATATGTTAGCTATCGATTAAGCAGATATGTGAAGCTCAGGAAATTGGCGATGAAACATCACAGCCCTCTAGGCTAGAGAGAAATGAGCAGTATTTAAGAGTCTTATCATTAATAAGATATTCAATATGATGCTGCTAAAATTTTAGAGGTCTTTTAGGCTTTGAATTAAGCTGCTATTTTTAAATTCAATGCTAATAGACAGTGAGACCTCACAGTTGCTGGAGATTTATGGAGTAGCCTTGCTATAGACGTATAATTCAGAACAGGCATAAGTTATTCACTATATTCATCACATCCATATCGCAACTTAAACAATAAATCTATATACTCTTTGTCATAAACAGACCCCAAACCTCGCATATACTCACTTAAAATACTAATATTTAAACATTAAACCCCTACATAAACCCCATAAAAACCCTAATAAAGTATGCACTAATAGTCTACTTTTATCAATCAAAAACTCAATCAAACTACTGAAAGGGTTTTGGGGTTTTGATTGACTAGCAAATTTTTATCTTTGTGAGATTCTACTTTTTAAAATTTCTTACTGTTCACAATTCTAATTATTATCATGCTTAATTTATGGATATAAATGCATGCATTTTATATACTACTTTCTCCATTTTTATTATAATTTTGTATTACTTAATAAAGGAAAGTTTTAAGATTGTTACTTTTATTAGTGACATTTATTGCACAAAGTAAATATGAACCTTTATTTTAAAATAAACGCTATATAAAAAATTTAAAATGTATCAAAATTAATGAAGATTTCAATTATTTAAAGATTTAATGCGAAGCTCCTCGCAAAACAAAAATATTTATTCTGAGTGATTTCAGAAATTAAAAATGCTAAATTTGTTAGGGTAACGTTAATCAAAATAGAATTTGGCTAATCAGCTAACAACTAATTCACTATATCATAATTGAATAAATTTACATTATTGTATCTAATAAATAAAAATCATTTAATATTTTAATTAATAATAATATTAATTATTATATATCATAGTTTGTAATTAGGTTTCTTGTTATTTTGAATATTAATTATTTGGATTTTTCAATAAATTTGACTTTATACTCTTCTTTGTTTGTCTGGTGTTATTCTTTATATTCGTCTGGAGACTTCGTAATTTTTTTTCGTTCCCTATTAATTTCTCTTTTTTTGCATCTATTTGTTTAGTTGCTCCTCGTCTTCTAGAATGGTTGCTTATCTTATAGTAGCCGATCAATTCATCATTTCTTTGATCTATTTTCTTACTGATATTCCTATATAATCTTGCTTAGTCTACTATCTTTCATTTTAAAGATGCTCTTCGACTATTGAGAGGTTTTTATGGTTCTCACTGAAATGTCCTTCTTCTTCACCCTCGTGATGATCTAGAAATTTCTCTTTCTCATCTTTCTAGAATATGTTCTCTTAAGTTCAATTTGAGTAAGGTTCATCATCTCTGTGTAAATTTCGTTATTGATTCGTAACAATGGATTTACGATTTTTACTCGACGTCACTTTCTAACTCTGTCTCATATAATATATTCATGACTTTCTAGACTTTAATCACATGAACTCAATTATTATGTTGTAGATATGGGAGTATTTTTGCTTACTTAGCCTAACTTCGGCAAATAATCGAAAAAATGTGTTTAGATTATACTTTTAAAAGCAGGGCAAGCCCTCATGAGATAAATTCCAAAAGTGTATTTTCGAAATAATATCATTTATTATTCATCTTTAACTTCTAAAAACTTAATATTGCACAACAATAAAATAAAAATTTAGAGGTTTTTGTATAGTATATACTTATAATAATTCAGATTCATACCAAAATGATATAATTAATAAAGCCAGAAAATATAATTTATTGATAGATCAAGGACATTAAGCAACAGTAAATACTTCAAAGACCAATTAATTATTGACAACGATTAATATAATGACTTTATAAATGCTATAAATTATATTAAATTTATGCAAAACACTGGGAATATCTCAAATATAAGGATAATTTTAGTAAGTTTATTCATAGACTTGATATCTAAGTGAATTTGTTATAAGAATGCTGAGAAATAAAAGATTTAAATGAATGCAAGCTATTTGAAAATCTAGTTTTATATTTATTTTTTATTATTATCAATCAATTCTTATACTCAAATCTTTTATTTATTAATTATAAGATAATAATGTAAATAAATTATGTTATTGATTGAAAAGAAAGGGCAACAAAACAAGAATGAAAAGAAGTTGAGTTAAGAAAATGTTGACTCAGGATTTGAAGACATGAAGTTTCTGCTTATTTATGACTAATAATTTAACTGATTGACAAATACCTAATAGGAAATAGTAAGAACATAAAGTATTTGTTTAATTAATTAATATATTAAATTTCAATATAATGTAGTAAAATAAGTATAAGCCATACTATTCATTTTTTAATAAATTTTTAATTTCTTCTTGGCAATCATATTACGAGAAGTTAATATTAAATTGGGAAAATATCAATTTATGGAACTAAAAAGCTACCAAAAAATATTATGCTTTGTGATGCTCTCTTATATAATAAGAGTAACAATATTAAATCAATTAAAGTGTAAAGCAAAAATGTGTATATTTTTTTTTAAAAAAAGTATATTTAGAATGATGCGATAATTATTATTCTCTTATTATTTGCATAAAATATAATGGGAGGTGTAAATAAAAAGTACTATTCAATTTCAAAGTAAATTTATATTTTTAAAATTTTATTTCTTGAATTGCTTATGAATATTTGGGGTATCCGTCTCACCATCACACTTTTTAAATTGCATATATTTATTATAAAAATTCAAAAAATTGGCAAGTAATTTTATTATTTTTGATTTTTATTAATTATAAAATAAAAATGGAAGAGTTCAAAAAAATTAATCTTCAGATATCATAATTTTTAAATATAGTTTTAGAAGCCAGAAAACTTAAATTCTAACTTTGCTAGAGATTTATATGAATTTTTAATTTTCTTTTAAAATATTAGAATATTCAATAAAGAATTTTGAAAATTGCAATTCTATAAGGGATTATAAGAAGCAGACCAATTTGATAATTTAGATAGATAATTTTTATATGCTTCTTAATTTCTTGTAATTCAAAAAAGCCAATTCAAAATTTTTTCACCTCTTAATATTTCTCAACTACAAGATGATCATTAAGAAAATGGTTATTAAAGCCATTTAATATTTTCCAAATAGAATTAATGCTTTAATGATTTATAAAATGCTTTAAAAAAATTGAATATACAATAGATTATGACACACTGAGAATTATTTATCAAGTTATTCTGTTTATTTTATAAGTTTTTTTATATTAAAAATAAATAAACTCTAGTCTTTCTGGATATACAAGTAGATGACTTTATATTTTGACATTTGCTGTATTATGAAAATTAAATATAGATTAACATGAGAATAAATTAGGTATAAGTATGGATTTTTGGTTTATAGGATAGAAACACTTAAGATGCCAAAGTGTCTGCTTTATATGATAGCAGAACCAATACTTCATCTATACTTTTAGAAGATCAAGTGGAATTAGGAAGTATGATTCATCATGATAAAGGAAGATTTTATTAAACTATATGCATATTAATAATTAGGATTAATTAACAAAAGTTAATGAATGAAGGTAATCTAGAATTAAATTAAATATAAAGCATAAATAAGATGAAGAAGGCTATAATTATTTGATAACATTACTATCAATCATTATTTTTCTGAAGATCCTTCCCAAATGATGTCCAACCTGGGCTGACTTCACATTAGGACTATAACCTATATTACATATTTTAATTATAGTTTTCAAATATATAAATACTAACTTGCATATTTCTAAATATTAATTGTTTTTTGTGCAAAAAAATAATAAATATAAAAATATGACCAAACTAAAGAGGAACCAATCAGGTAGAATATTTATAGAATTCACTAAAAATACATACAAAAAGAATTCATAATTAATTACCAGATACTAAAAAGAAGACTATTATTATGAACCTAAATGGAGAAGTGAAATAAAGAGATTTAATCGAAATTCATTAACTGAAATGATAAATACAACTCAACAATTTTTAAATATTTTTTTAGATTAATTCAATCAAAAATACTATTTTTCATACTAGATATATATTTAAAAATTTTATGACAATTAAACTTGATTTTTTATTATGTTTTAAGAGCTAAATCCTAAAATTTAAACATTAAACTTTTGACTTAAAATTGCCTATGTTTATTTTAATTTTATCTCAAAACTTATTACCAGATTAAGTATGGTGATGAGACTGGTACAGCCTGAATATTTTAGGCTATTAATTTTTGGGGGGGGGGGGAAGTTTCCTGCACTGGTTTATGATTAAAAAAAAATTTTAGGGAAGTTTCCTGCACTTTTTTAAAATTTTATATTTTTTAATTTTTTTAATTAAATTAATTAATCTTTAAAACAACTATCAACCAACTTCAGGATTAATTTCATTGTTATAACTATACTTTAATTTATTAATCAATATTCAATATCTCTGACATTTTTCATCTGATATTTGTAGGTTATGTCTCTTAAATATTATATTGCTCTACTATAGTAATTCCAAATATTGTATCCAATTGTTAGCGTAATTCTGATTCAATTTAACTTTTTCTTACCATGCCTATATAATGTTAGACTATATTTTCTTGAGCTACTTCAATGATAAATAATATGCTCTTAATATTAAATGGGTCATAAAAATATTAAATTTGTTTATTTATGTAAAATTTATTAAATTTAACATAAAGAAAAAAACAGTGCAGTAAACTTCCTCGAGTGCAGGAAACTTCCCCCCCCTAATTTTTTATTATGTGTAGTTTGTGGATTGTACTCCAAAAATGTCTGCAAAATTCCCAATCAAAGCTATATTTAAAAATTAACTTGTTGCCTTTGACGCTGATAGTTGCATTATATTTCTGATAAAGAACTGTAAGTTAATCAATTAATTCAATGAATAATGAATTTTTAACCTTTGCATGAGATACACTATTGCTATTTTTTCAAAAATAAATTGTCGTAAAACATTAGTTTTATCTAATATTTTATCTGTAATTACAAAGTAATCATATAAAAGAGTAATTTGCGAAGCATTGAGGAGATTGTAAAATTTAAATTTAAATTATACAAGTAGTGTTAATATAATTTGATTTAAGAAAAACAGATAAACATTTTGTTGCTTTTAAGTATAAATATTTAAATTATGATATCTCAATTAAGATTAAGACATAAAGCAACAAACTATATTTACTGATTATTAACCATAATTTATACTTATTAATTATTATAAAATATTGCTAAATCACACGAATGAGTGTAAAGTTCAATTGTATTATTCCACTCTTGTCTGAGAATTATATATTTAACAGTTCATGGTAAAACTACGAATACACATAGCTGTTTACTTTAAACTAAGCAAATACACTGAAAACTATAATGGAAATAAAACAGATTAAAGAAATATTTATGCATTTTTTACATATTAAGACCTCCGAATATGTTTCAATATACCTAGAATAATCAAGCATTCCTTCGGCTTTTTATTACCTAATACTAATGGTAACTTCTCTGCCAACACCATCAGCGACTTCGCGCATTTTACTTGGTTGTGGGTCTACAATTCTATTTAAAATGGCACAAGATTCACTTAGCATAGGAAACGCATAATATAGTAACTCTTATCTATATTTAAACTAATCAAATAATGTAGAAGTCTTAAAGAGCTTTAAGTGTGATTCCTTGTGTTTAAAGAGGAATTAAAGAATGAGTCAATTCCAGTTATAACCCTATCAAACTGGTCTTTTTACGTGAAAAAAATCTATGAGAATTACTTAATTCCATTGTAAAGAGCAACAACATTGGGCAAAAATCTAGTGAATCTTCTATAAGAAAAAGGAAAATAAGAGCTTCAAGAATCAATTTCAGCGTTTATTAAAAAATTACGATGATGCTAATAGAAAATCAACCAGACCACTCCACTGAAGCTAAAAGGAAATTATATTTACATTAGAGGGAAATAAAAAATGTTTGGAAGAAAATATTTCTAAAATTATTCATAATAGACATTGAACCAATCCCAATAAAATCTGAAAATTGCAAGTTCGTTTGAATAAATACAATAAAATAAGGTAAAGGCAGGAAGATGATACAATATCTTGGCACTGAGGGAATATTTTTTGAATCTGAAATTCCACCGTCGTGAGCTAGAGCCTGTTAAAAAAAATGATACATTTGCATGAACTTTCCTGCTCGATTTATTCTCTAGTTCTATTGCAATAGAGAAGTATAAATAAATCGCGGATTTATGAAGAAAGAAAATAGTAACACAAAAGATGGATTTAGATACAGAGAGATAAAGTTACTTCTGAAGAAAAAGAATTTAAACTACAGGTCTGAAGATAACAGCATGTAAGAAGTCGTTGCTAAAATTTCGAACAAATCTATGACAAGAAGCATGAGCTTAAGAAAGAGAAGTTCCTCAATCAAATATCTTTCTGCCATTACTTTCTCGCTATCTTACTTAAATTAATAATAAATTTACTACTAAACAGATTGAATAGTGATTATAAGAAAGCTCTTAAAACAACATGCTCCTACTGTATACTCAAACCCAAAGGCATTTTCAAGATTCATGAATAATTGCAGTATAAACGAAAAGCAAAAGCACAAAACTTCAATGAGATATTTATCATGAACACGAAAATTGGTATACTAAAAGATGAAAATACTAAAAAAAAATTAATAACTAGGAAAGATCCGAGCCGCATTAATAAATTAGATAATTGCTGCTTTCTATTTCACTGAGTAATTAAGATAACTATATAATTTACTTTTGCACTTGTATATAAAAATTTTATTGTCTACTTTTTTTTACTTTCTTTTATACATTTATCTTCTCTTATACAAATAATCCATCTACCTTTCGATTTTATATTATTTTATTGGAATTATTATTAATTGCTTATAAAACTTTTATTCATGATATTATATTTACATTTGAATGATGAATATTCTTCCGAGATTTCAAGGAAAAGATTATTGGAATTCAGATTATAAAGAATCCAATTAATTGAAATTTAAATCTTGTTGTTTTCATATTCCAAAATAATTCATTTTAGAGAAGGCTATCAAAGCAAAGTTTAAATAATAAATTAACAAATAAAATATGAGGTGAAAAATTCTAGAAAATAGTGAATAATAAATCTTAATGGTAGGATATAGATTGTTTGTATTAATTCTCAAATGATACACATTTTTACAACATTTTATTTAAATTAAAGTTGAAATGAATTTGAATATTTCCAATTTAATTGAGAGGGTACTTGTTGCGTTATTTTATATGTAAGCTCTTATAATTTAATATGTAAATAAAAGTATTTAAAATAGAACATTACAATAAATAATACTTATTTATTTCTTAAATAAATATGATAAAAATGAGGTTGCATTACATTAAGGTTAATGTTATACACTAATTAAAAATAAAAACAATCTTAAATTTATTTTAAAAATAAGAGGTTTTTTTTGTTGATAAAAACATTGTCTTCTTGAAGATTCGAACTCTAAACAAATCAATTCAGTTCAAAGTTCTACTCATCTTTACTAGTTTTGTATACTACTACTTTACTAACTATAATAGGTAATATATCTGTGATTTAAATGTAAACTAGTGTCTAATCAAGTTAATGAATCCAATAATAATAATAAAAATATTTTCACACTGAGGTCTCAAGGGACCCCCCAATCTTTTATATGTTAGTAATATTTAAGATTCAAGCCGTTTTATAGTAAATATTCACTTTTTTATAGCATCATGTCTGATGCTTCATTCAAATTGACTAAGCCTGCATTCACTTTCTCTCTTCTTCTTGATGATTTTTGAGCTAGAAATTAGACTTTTGATTGGCAAATCAGAAAATGAATTGATTTTTTATTTTTGAAAGAACCTTTTTTAGCCTATTTAATAGTAGAAAATTCTACATATCTTTCAAAAGACATGGAGTGCCTTGGATGTTGCACATTTCTCCTAGGGTAAGAAATATTCTTGGGCAGTTAATTCTGGAATTGTTGATTCACACTAGTTTTGAATGTTTATTTAGTCAGTTAAGACTGATCCAGTAATTTTTCCTAAAATAGATTCTTTAGATTCTAAGACTTAATTTTCAAAAATAAATTATTATAAATTTCTTATTGTCTGATTTCTTATCTAAATTTGATTGGGGGTTCGACTTATTAGTAATTTCTGTTCTTTTGTTCTTGTAGTGATTTTAGTTACTTCAACTGTTTTATTACTTTTTCGTATCTTGGGTTGACTCTTTTCTCCCCAGTTTTGAAATTCCATTGGTTTGTTTTCTTTGGATTTACAATCTTCCTTTTATATTTTAGGGAACTTTGGATTTAGATTTTTGAGAGATGAGAAGTTCTGATTATCACTGGATTGCAACTTATTAAAACAATTAGAATATATTAGGGTCTTAAATTATTTAATTTTAATTTTTGTTTAAGGACTCTAATATTTGATTATTTTATTCTAATATTTAATTTCTTCAACGGGAGATATATTAATTTTATTAGCTAGTGTTGTGTTCGTTTTAAGAGCATAAGATTTCTCCATTAATGATGGAATTTTTGGAGTTTTATTGTTCGGGCTTTTGGGTGATGTATGAGATTCCAAAGGTAAAGTTTGAGTTGAAGAATTGCAATTAGTTTGGTGTTGTACCTTTGTTATTAAGGAATCCATACTGTTGATTAATATTAATTTGCTTTAGGTTAAGGTTATTAGTATTAAATAGGTCACCACCTACATTTATATTAGATTAAGGTTTGTGAGACTTCAGTTAACTCCACTTTTGGGACTGGATGGGAGTAGAGTTGTTTTCGGTGGGAGGAGTGGGCTATTCTTTATCTAGGGTAAGTAGTTTTTCATTGACGTTTGAGCTTCTATGTTTTTTTCAAATCAATTTTTAGGAGCTAAATAAATTTTTCGTTCAGCTAGGATTCATTAAGGGACCAAGCTAATAGATATGCTTAGTAGTTAATCAGCTCTAAGCAAAGATAGCCTTCTTCGATGAAGTGCATTATTTTTTAAGATTGTAGAGCATCGAAATAGTTTACGAATGGCTCTAATTATATCTTTTCGGTTGACTTGCCTATTGTAGGGAAGTCGTCGGTTAGAAAGTTTGTGTTTGGTCCAAGTGTGTATATATAGTTCAATTTTGGTATTAACCTTGAATCCACCTTTCTAATTTAATAATAATGAATCTAATACTTATTTTCTTCAAAATTTTAAAGGAGATGCCTATGATTTCAGAGAATTTCTCTCAAAAAACTAAAGAAATTTAAGTATTTTCACTAAATTAATTATCAAATTCACACATAGATGAAGAAAATGAAGAAGATAAATTATAAAACAATCAAAGATAAAATGCATAGATTTTTCATTAAAAAGTATATGAAATCGAAGAGAGGTAAGGAGGAGAGATTATTATTTAAAATAATAATTGAATATTTTTTATAACTTCAAAACACAAATCTAATTAATTTATTAAATATTAATCAATATATTTTATCTAAAGTATTTTATTACTACTACTATTGATGCATTAATAATTAAGAATTATTAATAATCACTTTTTAATTTAAAAAAAATATTTTGGGGTTTTATTTAATCTCATTAAGTTTGTTGTTTTTAGTACTTTAATTTAATAACCTTCAGCATATGTGCTTTTTAATTTATTCTCTATGGGTATTACATAAAATACTATATATATATATATATATTATATATATATATATATATATATATATATATATATATATATATATATATATATATTAGGTGACATCGATCTTATTAAAATGCAAGAGAATCATAAAAGTTTCAGCATATTTATCTAGAATAATTATTAAAAATTAAGATTAAGAAACCGGTAAAGGACTATTGTTAAAGCTAGTTAAATTAACAAGTAACTCAGTATTTTAATGAACTATTATATTAAAAGGTATTTAATTCAAAAGTTTGATATTGATAGGAAAGGATATATAATTTAATCGTTTCATCTATGAAAGTAGATATAAGAATCAAATTACTAAAAGATTAGATTGTTTCATGAAATTTCAATTTGTCAAAATGTTTATTTGAAGTGAATCGTCATTTAATCCTTTCTAATAGCAAATTTGAAGTCATTAATCAAAGTGCAATCACCGTTTTGCTTCCTCAAGAATAAAGTATAATTGAAAGTATACAATACTGAAAATCAAGAAATCCTTAGAATTATTGATATAGACTAAATCTACAATAAAATTTATTAACTATCTATTCTATAGCTTTCAGTATTAAATAATTAAATAGGATCATAGTAAATAATACAATAATTTTTAGAAAAAGTTTGAAATTCTTGGAGGAAAAATTGCCTAAGTCCCTGCCATTTAATAAACTTATAGCATAATAAGAAGATAATTCTATAAGATATGGTTTTTCTTTTCAAATAAATAGTAGTTCCATAGCTTCATTAAATCTAGTTAATAATTGTTCTATATAATTTTAAAATAAAATTAAAAACATTTCTGATAAACGATAATTTGTCTGAGTATTTATTTTAATTAAACATACGATTAAGTGTCCATAATAGATATCATAAATTTATTATCAGTAAATTATATAGCTACAATCATTTATTAAAATGTGATGGCATTATTAATATATTGGTCCAATAAGTTTTACAAATAACTAACTTTATGTATTTATATACAATACTTATCAACATCAACTGCTTTTATAATTAATCTTATAATTTTCTAACATTTAGTATTATAACTTTGAACAAAAATAATTAAAACATTTGCATTGTTAATCTTGTTAAATTGATCGTTCATCTTTGCCTACTAAAGCTTATAGCATTAATTTCAAATTGGAGTGATTTAATGAGGAAACAAATTTTTATATTAATTACTTGATCCTTATCTTGAGTCTTAATATGATCTTTATACCATCAACTACCCAAAATTTGTTTGATAATCAAGCAAAGTGTCTAAATAATTTATCGATTTCATTGTTTTAAATACTTACTTGATAAATAATCATGCATACTGGGAGTTTTATTAGCACAAGACAATCTTATATAATAACAAATTAAAAATATTGCATTGTTTTATAAAATAAGTCTTTTTATTTTCAAATATTAATACAAGTGTTTAATAAATACTCCATTTATACTTAGGAATTTTCATTAATGTAAAGCGAAAGCTCTACTCATTATAATTAATACAAACGAAATTATTCTTTAAATGCAATCTATGTAAACCATGACAATTAAAAATTTAAGTTCTAAAATGAATTATTGATAATTATCCTTGGAAAAATAGAAGGTGCCTCGGACTTCTTAGAATATAAAGCACCGTATTTTTGATATTAGTTATATTCATATTAAAGTTTGTAAATTCCTTTAATGACTTACCGTAATTCCTTTAAGTTCTCTAAAATTGAACTGGCATGGACTTTATTGAATAAAAGATAAATATTAAAAATATATTATAGATTTAATAGTTTAATTTTATAAACTGACATATAACAATAGACAGAATAAATATATGATTTATAAAAATCTTTATAATTATTTGTTTCATGGTATCTATAAATGGAATGCGGTATAACAATGAATCTTAAGTAAATTCTGCTAAAACTTAAAAATAATTTTTCAATTCAACGCAATACAATCAATCATAATAAACTCCTTTATGCGAGAGTTTGTTAGAGTTTTAAACTTTAAATCAAGTAACTTAAATTAATCAGACGTCGTCAATTATAAATTGTTATATAGTCTTATAATTAATCTTATT
The DNA here is from genome assembly GCA_000711775.1 of Oxytricha trifallax. Classification (NCBI taxonomy): domain Eukaryota; phylum Ciliophora; class Spirotrichea; order Sporadotrichida; family Oxytrichidae; genus Oxytricha; species Oxytricha trifallax. The sequence continues at coordinate 12,861 of ARYC01006188.1, forward strand.
GATTGTCGTAATGTCTTAAGCTCTATTATATAAGTCTATCGTTCACATGAAATGCATGCCTTTGATATTTTAATTGAATTGGAAAAGTCTATCTTACTAAGTTAATTTTAATTTTGTGAATTAATTTTCTCTATAGTTTGTTTTAATTTTTATCAAGGCAGCTTCATAATTACTTTTATAATTATTTTTCATTGTTTTCATATTTTAATTGAAATTATAAATTAAGGAAAACCTTTAACATACTAGGTTAATAAATTTTAACAAATTAACTTATTAAACTAGCATTCTGATAGTAAGAAATAAAAACTAATTTTGTGGATAATTTTTAAACTTTAACTAAGTCTAACTAATAGTAATACTTTATTATATAAATCACTATAATTTAATCAATTCATAAATTTAATAAAGAATCGTTAAAGAATTATTTTTAAGATTGCAAATGCATCTCTATAGCTCAGTCACATTTCCTACATTTTAGTTCATAATATTTATAAAACATTTCATTTAATTGTTATATGTACTACAAATTTATTGATGAATACCATTAAAGGGGATTTTTACACCAATTGATGGTGAAATTTTTCCCATAATTAAAAGTGAAAATATTTAAAAAAGACATTCTCTCAGCATTAAATGACAAATGAAATGATGAAATTTGGCTTACTTAATCTTTGAATTAAATTTTTGAAATTTGCATTAATGATAGTTTGAGTTCTAAATTTTTTTATCTAAAATAGTACACAAAGAATATTTGATTTTAAAATTTTATATTATAAAAGCATCATATAAAATTTCTCATAATTATAATTAAAAGATTTAATTTCTATCTAAAGTTAATCTTTTTTTTATAAGAAATATATTTTTGATGAAATTAATTTGTTTTAGCTTCAAATAATTTCATTTTTTTTGTAGTAGTTAATTTATGATAATAAATAAAATTAATTTTACTAATTTGGAAAATTTTTGTATTTGTATTTTATTAGTAAAGTTAGACTTTTTAATAAAAAATTTTAATGAATAAAATTATTAACTTTATAGAAATAATACTTTAACTAGATGATAATTTCATATTGATATAATCTTACAATTAAAAACAATTACTTTCAAATATTTCTAGAATTAAAGAACTCTAAAATATTTATATCGTATATATAAAAAAGTTAATAAAAATGCATTTAAACGAAGAGAAATAAATTTTGATCATAAAGTATAAGTTTTTACGAATTTTAATTATATCTAGTTTGTATGAAGCTAAAATTCGAATTTGTAAGATTAGTAGTAAAGTAAACATTTGATTTTATGATTTTTTAAATGTAATCATCTAAAATGTTGTATGTAATATTGATAAATTTGTGAATAAATAGTAAGTTAAATTTTCGAATACTAAGATGTAGACTAAAAATGAGAAAAATAATTATTTAAATAAGTAATTTTGTTAGAGTTTTTTAAAGTTTGTGGCTAAAAACTGAATCTATAAACATTTATAGTATTATTGTGATCTTATACCTTATGAATTAACTTACCTCTAATTTATAAATGATAATTATCATAGCACAATGAATAGAATTATAATTGTCTAAAAACTCATCACTTCAAATTATTTAGTTTTTTGAAATATTTTCTTTAGTATATATTAAGAGAAATAGTTTAAAATTATTTAAAAAAAAGCAACATATTCATAATATTTAATGATAACTATAATTAATACGTAAGATAGAAAGAAGTATGCAAACTTTTTATTAAAATATATAAATCAATTTTAATAGACTATTGATGCGTTCTAATTTCCACTCATTTTAACTTTATGGGGTTTTGGGGTTTATATAGGCATACAAATTTTTAAATTAATTATATGTTATGTAGTGCTATATATATAAATTTTTTAAAAAATAATAGACAATTAATTAATAATATTATATCTATAAAAATAATTCATCAATACTGAAGCAAGATCAGTGTCATTATGAATCTTGTCATCCAGTTTGCTCTAGTTCATTCCAATATTACTTTAGAATGAGATTGTTTCGAGAAGTTATATCATATGCTTGCAACTACAAAAAATTATCTCAATCCGCATTACTCTAATCTTTTAAAACTGGTAAATATTTCTATAAGTAGCATTTTAATTTCACTTTCATTAAGAGTGATTTTATAACTATATACCTACATTCACAAATCAATAACAAAATATATCTATAAATAAAATAAATATATCATTTTATTGAATTAAATGAATTATTATCTTTATTGTAATATCTCAAATATTAAACAACTCTATCATCTTCTTGATGGGTGGCCTCTAATTTCATCAGTGATATTAAATAAGTGTTCATCATTTACAACATATCAGTATAATTTCCTAGCAATTAAACCAAAATTCAGCTTTTTTTCCCTGTTATCGTACTTAGCAGCAGCCTTTTGTGATTAATGGTCATTATTAATGAAAGATTGCTATATTTAATTAACTAACTTGCTGATTAGTTTATCTTGTTTTAAATAAAAAACATCAGTCTTGATTTTAGTGAAGGAGGATGATAAGGATTGGGTTGATCATACCCCACACTATTCGACTTCTTTAATTATTTTGCAGTCTTACTGAATTCTAACAACATATGCATAATTAATTATACTATTTCAAATCTTTAAATAAACCAATTAATTATTTCATTTTAAGTGGCTTTATCCAAATATTTGCAATAGTATCAGTATAAACTTCAGATTCAAAGATTTAAGTTTTCTAGAAGTTAAGATCTTTCTATATCAGCAATGTAATATAGAGCATATAATTTGTAGGGTAACTTATAGAATAATAATAAGAACTGAGTTTATGTTAAATTATTGCACTTAGATTTACTGATAGGCTTCTTTTGAATTGATAAGTTAAAACACAGTTCATGAAGGTATCACCATTGATAGTTAAATTTCTAGTTTCACTCCCTTCTCTATTGAACATGATAGAATCTGAATTACTATTATAATTCTGATAATTAATCTTAATTAAACTTCATATTACTCTATAATATTTTATAATGAAAAGATAATATTTTATTCTGAGAAAAAAAAACTATGCTGTCTTGTGATTTTTCATATTTAATTCGTGTAATATATTTTAATAATTTTCTGAATATAAATTGATTGAAAACGCATAAAGTATAACATTTATCCTCAGATAGCTTTTCATTGGTGAGCATCAGAGTGAAATGAATAGATGCGTTATATTAGGATTTATCAAGATTTTCAAATAAGTATTTTATATGAATAAATATTTTGTTTAATTAAAATGATTTTATATTAATGTTACTTAATAAATTTCTTCTTCAAATATCTTTTATTCTTCTAGTAAAGTAGAAAATATGATTAGAGTACTATTTACTTTCGTGATGAATTATTATTGATTGGACTAAATCTCATTGAGACTTGTTTCATAAAAGCGACTAAGTAAGTTTTAAATGCTGAATAAATAGTAGTGACTTTAATATCTTGTATTAAGTGTGGGACTTATTTATAAATCGAAGTTCTTAATCAATTTTGGAAAATAAATCAATCTAGATTTCCAATTCTCACATCACGTATATAAATATATAAAGAAAATAACATAGACTAAAATCAATTTAAATTAATATTATGCAAAATATTTATAATATATTTAGAACAAGTTATTTATATTTTTCAATATTTTATTTAGATATATCTGCAGCAATCTAGCAACTCCAAGAAAATTAGAAATCTGAAAAAAACCTTTTACCAATTTTATAAAGACAAGTATTTTTCAAAGTTTTTTTGCTAGCACAATAATTTCTATAAGTTTTTCTTACTAATTAATAAATTCTATCCTCACGATACTAAGAAGCAAGAAAATGCTCACAATGGTGTTTTCCCTCATTTTATAAGAAAAAATAAATTACATTTTGGTAATTTTGACACGAGGTCTAATTTTACAGAGGAATTTTTATTTTAATTTAAATTTAATTATTTTTTTTTGGCCTTTGTGGTCATAGACACCATGGGTGTCACGGTCAACGTCATATATACGAGGACCATGTGAGAAGTGACCACGAGACAAAGTAATTGGTGAATTGAGGGTTAGTCGTGGTAACTGCTCTATTTTACGTCATTAGATGAATTAACATTGAAATCATTCTATTTCAAGTAATCAAAACCCCAAAAATCCGAAATTACATCTATAAGTGATTTGACTTCTGGGGAATTTATTAAGAGTTGGGGTTATTAATTAAATGCGAGACAAAAATTACAAGCTTTTGGGGTCTATTTATGATGAAGAGTATATAGATTTAGTGTTTAAACTGCGTTATGGATGTGATATGTATAGTGAATAAGTCAAACCAGTACTTAATTATAAAACAATTGCACTGCTCTTAAAGTGAAGTCGATTAAATGCTCTCTCCCACTGCCTTATAGCAGTATAACTAAAGCAATATCTGAATTCTAAGCCTTATAGGAGGTTAAAGTTTCTATAGAAACATATTAACTATCTTATTAATGAGAAAACTTTGAAGTATTGGGCTCACTTCTCTCTCGACCAACGAGCTACTATGTTCCACCGCCAGTTCCCTGATATGAAGATCTCTGCATACTCAGTTGCAAACATTTATAAACGAAATGGTATTATTTACAAAGGTGTAAATTGTATAAAGAGAGTAAATTGATTTCACTTGCCATTTTACAACAATAGCCTAAATTATATTTATAATTAAATGCAGAGAGCTTAATAGAATAATATAAAGTTTTTACATGCTGACGAGGCTTTGTTTACATTCAACACTTTCATCTAGAAGTCTTGGTATAAGAGGCATAGTAATATATAAGTATATGACTATAAAGTCAAGGTATAAACGATGGCAATTCTTGGAGGTATTAGTGAGGATACTGGTTTAGAAACTTATGTTATTCATCTTCGCTCTATTAAGACAGAGCAGTATATAAAGATCTTAGAACAGCTGAGAGAGAAGTACCCTGAATAAGAGATAATACTGTTTGTTGATAATCTTTCTGTTCATAAGACTAAAGAAACAAGGAAGAGTTATGAACAACTTAGAATAACGCCAGTGTTCTACGTACCTTACAGTCCATAGTTTAATGGAATTGAGATCTACTGGGGTATATTAAAAGGTCATTACAAGAAACTACTCTATATCACTTGATGCATGACTTACTTATCGATACAGTAGACTTTATTAAAAGCTCAGGTAAGATAGTAGATAATTAATTAGCTTAGTGTGATAAAAAAGGGAGAGTGAATGTATATAAATAAGTTTTGTAGTTAAGTTAATTTATATATAAGTCACATTTAAAATTCTTTAGAGGGAGCTATCTTCTCTTACTTTTCTGCCTCTTAAGGCATGCTTGGACCTATGTTTCTTCACTTGCTTTCAGCTCCAGAATCTATGTTCATTGACTCTAGAGGCTAAATATTTGAATAAAGTCCCTTGGTAACTTCATACTTTATCTGCGACTTTCGCTCTCTGTGAAGCTTGCTCTATTCCTTCATAAAGAAGATGCCAGTACCAGATTTTTAAAAGAGTTAAGCTTGAAATCTTACTTGAAATATAAGGGTGCTTCTGCAGCTCTGATAGCCAGCTCTCACTTATCTTGGTCCCTTGTTTGTCCTTATCTTCTGAGGAGATGCTGTACCTTTTCTTATGAGATTCTTGAATAATTTTTTTTCAAGTAATCACCTTTGATAGTTGCAAGTATGCCAAAGAAATATTTTCTTTCAAGTAGTTTATTTGACAATTGCTTCTTAGTTGGCAGGTACTGCGAAATTTTGGGTCATTCATAGCATCATCGTATAAGTTAGTCACTGAGATTTCTGGATAGTTTTGAATCTCTGCAAGCTTTACATCTTAAGTTTTCAATGCTTTCTTCTCTCCACAGAGTATCGCTCTTAGAAATGAAATTTTAGTACCTTCCATCGTTGGCAAGAACAAACCAACTCATAATCAAGATTAGCAACTATGAGTTCATTACCTTGCTGCACCAGGTAGTGATGCAAATCCTCCTTGCTTTTAAATCTTTGAATCAATTCTTGTGCTTGCACTCTTTTCATAGCATCATTCATTGACTCCATCTTGTTTACAGATCTAAGAAATGATATTCAAATTTAAGTTTATTGATATCAATTATATACCTCATTAAAACTTACTATTAAATATGGGCATCCTATTGGAGTTCAACCTCTAAGAAGAATATGGAGAAGGTATTGAGAACGCGTTTCAAACTTGAGAGATTGATATCAATTTCTACAGTTATAGTTCCATATTTTAAATATAAATTGGTACGTACTTAATTAGGACCTTTAATTAATGCAATTACTTAATTAGTAGCAACCTATATTTTATCACAAATAAAAAAATACCTCCAAAAGCAGTACTTACTTAATTAGGAGCACATCCTAAATTGGTATGAACTTATTATTGATAATAAAAATGAATACTTTCTCACCAAGATCTAGAGCTGGATCATATCTTAGCACTAATATTTCTTATCTAATACTCTAAAAACTTCCCTTGAAAATTGTAGGCTTGCAAAGCTCTCAGTTATAGAGGCAGTTTTATAATTATGAATTCAAATTTAAATATGAGGGCTAAAATTTTAAGAAAAACAACAGCCCTTCCGTCAAACTAAATGAGACTTAACTTTAGCAGCAATAAAAAGTGTGATAGCTGTGAGGTTAACTCATAAGGAACTACCAGAGCTATTACTTGAGGTCTCTGTTATTATAATATAAATTAAAAATAGGAAATAAATGGCAAATAAGTGTGTGAGAGAAAGAGAGGAGGAGAAAGGTATTAATGAAATTCCTATACAAACTGAAGAAGTTGAAGTCTATTTTTGTGAGCTATGTGAGAGAGATTTTGCTCATAAATCAAGCTGGTACAGACATAAGAAGGAGCATAGAGAAGCCAACCCTACAGTATACTTAAAGCATGATAAAATATACGAAAAGTATGAGCGCTTTGAGTGCCATAAGCAATACTCTCATAAAGAGACTTGAAGAAGCATCTATTAAAGGCTCACAAGAAAGACATATAAGTTGAAAAATGTGAAGTTGAGCTGACCTCTAAACAAAAGAAAAGCGAGGAAATTTTTTAAGGTTGTAGTTCCTGAATAAGCTAGAGAGTTAAAGAACGTTAGGAGGCACGCAACCAACTGACCTCTGAAATAACAAGAATTATGATCAAAATTCAAAACAAAAAAATACCGGTTCTTGCTTAAATTGATCTAGATACTTCTCTTTAAAGCTACCTAATATTAGAAGACTCCTTTGATAAGAAAGTTATCAATGATCATCAATACGCATACAAGGTGTATCCCTTCAACTATCTCTTAAGTGATGATAAATATTAGATGGAGTTTACAAATGGGTATCAAGTACTTACTCAAGTAAAGTTTAAAGAGTGTAGTTAAACTCAAATTTGTGGATTGATCAGTGAATTTATTGATAAATACAGATTTAAACATAATTACAAGCTCTGTGACTTATTAATTCAGGGTCTGGGTGCTTAAGCATGCTCATAATGCTAAAATCTTTCCTATTTCTCATGATTTCACTCTTAATATTTTCTCCTTTAACATTTCATCCTTTATCGAAATTTTATTATTTAAACAAATATTATTCCTTACGTAAATCGAGCTGTCAATAAGCGAAATTTCGCTGTAACTGTATGTTGATTAGCAATATTTGAGTATTTTTACAAATTGCGTGATTAGAGTGGTCTTGTACATACAACTAAAAAGAAATTGCTGAAATACAATTATTTAGGAATTATTTTAAATATTAACTTTTGATTTATTAGTACAAATTAATTAGTTATAAATTACAGTAATTTAAATTTTATCCAGATTATATAAGTTTAGTATTAAATTAAAAAAATAAGTTATACAGTATTTCTCTTTAATTTAATTTTTTTCTAATAAATTAAAAACATTCTTGATTAAAACTTAAAAAGTTTTAATGTATCTTAATTTCTGTAATTTATAGCTAATTAATTTGTACTAATAAATCAAAAGTTAATATTTTAAAAATTCATAAATAATTGTATTTCAGCAATTACTTTTTAGCTGTATGTACAAGACCACTGTAATCACGCAATTAGTAAAAATATTCAAATATTGCAAATCAACATACAGTTACAGCGCAGCGAAATTACGCTCATTCACAGCTCGATTTACGTAAGGAATAATATTTGTTTTAATACTAAAATTTCGATAAAGGATGGAATGTTAAAGGAGAAAATATTAAGAGTGAAATCATGAGGAATAGGAGAGATTTTAGCATTATGCGCATGCTTAAGCACACTAACCCTGAATTAATAAGTCACAGAGCTTGTATTTATGTTTAAATCTGTATTTATTAATGAATTCACTAATCAATCCACATATTTGAGTTTACTTAATCAAGCGATATGCTGTTCTCCTTGCAAAGGATCATGTTGCTTTTAGACTCCCACTTTATGAAATTATCCTAAGAGGTTTCATAACAGATCAAAGGAATCATAAGTAACTTGGATAAATAGCACTCAGACAGTATAAGTTATTAAAGAACTTCACAAGTTAGGGTTTTGTCACAGAAATTTGAAGCCAGAAAGTATAATGATAAACTTTTCACCTTAAAGAGTATCAATAATTGATATAAAAAGCTTTAAGAGGGGAAGTATCAAGACTTGGAAGTGTTATGGGAACTCCAAGCTATTATCCAGAAAGAGAAGACTGGAGAGATGGAGACTTTCAATTGGATGTGTGGGTTTTGACAGCAATAATAATAATAGAGTGCGATATGCCTCGCAACGGGAGAATCAATAATACTAAAACCTAACTCAAAATCAGATATATCAATTGAATAGTTATAATTGTAGTTAAGTAAGATAAACTTCAGATCTCTTTCACATGATCAAAATGTGCATTTTGAATGAATTATAAAAAATAAATTTACTATAAATTTCGAATTAAATACTATTAATAACCACAAGCCCTAACAAACTCCCAACAAATAAAGCACTTATAAACCTCATTAAGTGGTTAATAGGATTTTAATGATCATGTGGTCTATGTGGACATGGTTTACAATAACCATGGTCGCGAGAACTACGAGGGAAGGGACCACGGGACCAAGTAACTTATTATATAAATGGTGGTCGTGGTCATTGCTCTATTATGACTTCATTCGATGATTTAATACTAATGTAATGCATTTTTAAGTCAGTGTCAAGTAGTAATCGTGGTCATGGTCCCGAGGACCACGGGACCTAGGGTTGGTCGTGGTAACTGCTCATTTTTGACGTTATTCGACATACTTACGGTAACCATGCATTTTAAAGAGATTGTCACGTGGTCACCGTGGTCATGGTCATGGTCGTGGTCACCGTGGTCATGGTCATGGTCGTGGTCAACATGTTTATGAGGAACACGAGTCAGAGACAACGGGACAAAGTTACTGGTTAGTTATGTTGTGGACGTCGTCACAGCTATATTTTGACTTCATTTACGAAATAAACTGAATTACTTTTTTTCAGGCAATGATTACGTGGTCACAGTGGTCATGGTCATGGTAACAATGGTCGCGAAGAAAGGGACCACGGGGCCAAGTTACTTGTGAGTAAAGAGGTGGTCGTGGTCACTGCTCAATTTTGACGTCATTTGACGAAACATTAGCTTGGTATACCTGAAAGTAGTCTATTCATTATATTTATTTTATGAATTGTCGAGAATTGTAAAAAGTGAAATTTTGAGTTCCAAAAGGCGAGTTGGAAAATTTTCCTGCAGATAAATGAAGTTCACTTTTCTTCTATACATGGTAGCTAAGAATATTAAAATTATATACGTTGACAAGGTTATCTTTAAACCTTACAAGGTAGAGTAGGATGCATTGGCAAGGCCAAAATTAAACTAATTAATATTAACAGTAAGCTTAAAACTGAAGACTTTCGCAGCTATAGTAGGGATAAGCATGGAATCCGGACTGGAGGTTAATATATAAAATAAAAATCTATCAACTCAACTGACACCTCAGCTATGATTGATTATCTTCATATCTTAAATAAACAATAAGATGTTGCAATTTTTTGGGGACAATTTAAAAGAGCACCATAGCAAGACTGATCAGAATAAAATAAAATGTTACAACTGGAGCTGCTTGTATAACGCTCCATACTCTCCAGAGTTCAATTGTATAGAGAAAATCTTCTACAAAAAATAGAAAAAGTACAAACGCCAGATTATTTAAAATCACTTCCAAGTGGGGAGAGACTTAGCATATCAACTTTATTAATAAGCAATAGAGAGTATTAAAACTTAAACAAATAGAAACATAATAGAGAGGAACTTGAACAAGATGAAATATTGTTTAAAAAATAATAGAAAAAAAACTGAACTCAGTAATAACATCAAAGTAATAGTGGTTCATTCCCTGGAATTATTTTTGGGTACCCTTTCTGACAGTGACTCTTGAGTCATGATGTGTCTCTGAGTTGGGTACTCACTGGTCTCTTACCCTCGATATTAGGCTTGTACTCTGAATAAGATGCTGAAATCTAATAGTACTTCCTCTTCTTTTTTTGTTAGCGAGGTCTTGACTTTTAGCTTGAGCATAGAGAGTGCTTTGCCTTTAGACTCTAATTATATATTATTAAATATAATATTTCATACTTGAAAGAAATGGCTCTCTTTATAGCTATGGATATACTTCATCCTTTATAAGTATTTTTCTATATCTTCCACAATGATGTCGCTTAGATTTCTTGATCTATTTGCATGCTATATGAGTGATGGCAAATAGTTTGTAGGAAGGGTGCCCAAGACCCCGTAAGAAGTATTTTCTATCAGGTAACACTTGATAGTCTGGGTAATAATTCATGAATTTCATGATTTATGGGTCTTCTTGTATTAGTTTTAAAATGCTCTTTACTAAAATTTCTTCATAGTATGGAACATTCAACTATAAAACTTCTCCAGATTTTAAAAGGAGCTTTTCACCAGTTAAGTGGTCCTTAATGAACATCATTGTAATATGGTCATCGTTGGGCAAAAAGTACACCTCTATAAGTGTAAAAATAGTATCTTACTGTTAAATCGCAAAAATTTCAACCAGTTATTTTTCGATTTAAATTTATTTTAAAATTCTCTGATGTCATGACTATGAACGTCGATGCTCTCCATGGGATATATTTTTATTATGATAAAAAAGAAATATTCAAAGAAATCAATTAATTATTCTGTTGTAAAGTTTGATTCATGAGTTAAAATAAGTATACTTAGCTGAAATTAAGGCTTGAGTAATAGCAATATAGAATTTTTTTAATATGAAAGAAGTTAATCAAAATAAACATTAGCTTCAAAAATAACTAAAACTTATTTATCTAATAAAATAAATGTAATTAATATAAGAGGATACCACTCCTCTATAGCTTTCTGAGTTGTGAATATAAAAAGTTAATATAATTCGAAAATCATATATTTTATGAGTGTCCATTTATTTACAAAAAGGTTAATTACTTACGCTTTCAACTCTTATATAGACTTCCTAAGTTTCTAATAAAAAAATTTTGCTTCCTAAGTTTTCACTCATTTTTTTCCTATGTTAAGAGAAGTTTTATATTTTACTGAAATTCAAGTGATGGAGCACATCTATACTTACTTGTAATAAAATAGTTTTATAAATAGGCAATAATTATTTGATTTTGTTGATAAATTTTACTTACCTTTATGTTTTAATTCAAGTCAAGAAGCCATAGTGCACATACTATAGTAATTTTATTCTCCCTATAAAATAAGTTTGGAGATTATATTTCAGTATATAAAAATGTATAATGATAATTAAAAAATAATTTTTAAAATAATTATTACTTAGTTTCAACTCATGCCATAACTTGCTAATAAAACTAATCTTACTTAAAAGGCTTAGTAACTTATATAATTTTTAATACTTCTTGATATTTTAATCATAATAATATAGTAAATATAGAATTCTAGTAAATTAAATAAAAAAAAACAAAATGGTTTTATAGCATAGTGATAAAATAGAATCTAAAATCATCTAACCCTTTTAATAATCCTGAACCTAAGTTTCTGCTCAAAAAATTGGGCCTCCTAAGTATCTACTCAATCCAATATTCAAATCAAAAGTATACTAAAATAGTTAAAGCATGAATAAAATTTTGAATAGAAAAATACTTTTGAACTAAAATGCGAAAGATCATCTAAGCAAAAAAGCTTATCAAGTGTGAGAAGTATATATACAATTATTGTGAGTCCCCAACTTCTTATGAAAACTTAAATTCACTCGAAATTCACCAGTATAACTATCATAGGGATGTCCATAAGATAGAAAGGGACAATATAAAGCTTTAGGAACTTACATGTCAACACTGTGAGAAGGATAAGGGGAGAGCTTACAACTGTAAAAGATATGAAAGTGTTTGCAAACTTAATAATAACAAGACTAAAGTAATAACTAAAAAGAGAGAAGTTAGCTCAAATTAAAAATTTCCTAAAGGCCCAGCAAAAGTAGAAACGGAAGTTATAGATCGGTACAAGCTTATAGAAATTTAGCAAAAATTCTATTTAATCAAATATAAAACAATCACTCAGCCTGTCATATTATAGGGAGATAAAAATAATTATAAAATGTGCGAGCTTATTGCAAATGACGCTATGGTATGGTATGGTAAACTTTATGTCGTAGTACTAATGGACTCTGCATTGAGAATATAATAAGGAGTTCCTTGTGGTACAATGTCTGATGAGGAAATTCTAAAGATGCCAATAGAGTTAGTACAATAAAGGGGAATTATGATTATGTGGTTTGTAGATCAAAACAAAGAGGTTGCAAGACAGTTTCTTGAAAGATCGTGAGTATGATGAAGTCGAGAAAGGTGAATGGATAAAATTTACGAAAAATCATAAACTACATAAGGATCTGGCAAGTAAACAGCCCATATTAACGAGAGCTTTCTCATAGGGAAAAAAAAGTTAAGTACCTGTCATGCTCGATTATCATGTGACTGATAATGTCATCTTTTATTAAGAAGGAAGCATTCCGAGATGCCCAAGGAAATTTAAGACTTCATAAAGCAATTGGCCGCAAAAAGACTCAACTTAGAAGTGTTCGTTAGACCAAATAACATCAGACCTAATTTCATTCTTTCGGTAACCATTTAATAAAGGCAGAGACTTGAGTAATAAATATGAAAAATTAGTAGCAATAGTATTGAAGGAATACAATCGAAATTGGGAAAATATAATTAATTAAATTAATAATAAATCAAAATCTTGGCTGTTAAAGTTGGCCAATTTGAACGATCTTGGGCTCATTCGATAGAGAATTCAAAATTAGCTGGACTTTATTATTGGCGGTACTATTTTATCGCATCCCTGGAGCGAGATAACTTCACTTTAATTAAACACCTCTAAATTCATTAAATTATACCCTCACATTAAAATGAAGTTATCTCGATCCAGGGATGCGATAAAATAGTACCGCCAATAATAAAGTCCAGCTAATTTTGAATTCTCTATCGAATGAGCCCAAGATCGTTCAAATTGGCCAACTTTAACAGCCAAGATTTTGATTTATTATTAATTTAATTAATTATATTTTCCCAATTTCGATTGTATTCCTACAATATAGAATTAATAATTAAATTAATAAGTTAAAATAATTATATATTATAAATCTTAATTAAATCACAAATTTCTTATGTAATATTGTTCTACAATTATAATCTTCATTAAAGCACACATTTCCTATTCCGATTTTACATCTTATTTTATTATTTTTAAGGTGAGTTTAAAGTATAAGGTTTTGTACTTGTTTATGCTTTGTGGAATAAAACTTACTTGTAATTTTAGCTGAAAAGGGATAGAACTAAGTACCTGAGGAATATATTACCTTGGGCTGATATACCTGCGTTTTTTAATCAAATGGTATGACATTCGGTAATTAATTTCAGTTTGTATATTAGACATTCTATCTTTTAAGTAAATAAAGTTGAAATATTGGGTAATCGGCTTTTTTTCGAACATTAATTAGTCTCAAGTTTTTCCATCTATTTTACTTGTCAATCTTAATATTTCTTTAATTTAATGGCTTTCGATGAATTTAAACTTCAATAATCAATCATAAGTTTAGATTGTATATAAAAACTTCAGTGCTACATGAGTGAATAGTGAATAATTATTTACTGCAGTAGAAGTAAAATTAAAGTTTATTATTGTAGTGGAGGTATCAGATTGTAATCTGCGCACACAAATCTCCAATAAATTAAAGAAAAGCATAACAGCATTCTTGGTTTACAAAACAATAATACCTCAATATAATGTCATTTTGCTATTGATCTTTTGTTTAAAATTATAAAAATAAAGGAAAATTACAGTTAAACATAACAAATCTTATGCCTTGACTTCATATTCAAGAATATGATAGTAACATATAAAACCCTGAATAATTTCAATATTACTAACATAAAGAACTGAAACAAGAAAATTATCAACTATTAAAGTCTTTTAAATTAAATTATGGGAATACATGAATGAAGAAATAATAGTATAATGATGTCAAAATCAATGAGTTAATTTGAATTAGAAATGATTATATTTTGCATTTCAATATAATATCCTTTAGTTTCTATTTTATACTCTCTATTAGTAAGTTTATACAGTTTAAAGTGCTTCTTATATAAAATGCATCATTTTATATAAGAAATTAATAGATATTATAATTAAAAATTTATATTAAAAACAGAGTTGATGTAACCGTCCAATTAACATTATTTCCTTTATTTAATTGTTGAAATAGTTCGTTTATTTATTGATAGATAAATATATAAAAATCAATTAATTTTTATTTTTATATTTAAGTATTAATTATTAATAAGTATAGGAGAGTATAATTTTGATCATGGCAGTATTTACAGAAACAAAAAGCTGCTCTTAATTATGTAATGAATGTCATGATCGACAACAAAAGATAGAAGAATGAGAAGTGTAGTTGAGTAAACATATACATATTATTCAACGAGAGAAGACATCAAGGTTTATTGAATTCATTTAAATTTAATCATTATTGTATATTATCTGTCCAGTTTATAGAATATATAGCCTTATATATTTTGTATTTATTATTATATATTTAATTTACTCTGAATAAAACAAATGTTAACTGTCCTGGTTTAATCAGAATGACTCACCAAGCTTCCGAATAATCTTCAAAATAAAGAAATTACAATACATAGCAAGTATCACATAATTTTTAACATGCTATCCATTGTAATTTTCATTTAAGGGGCTAAGAATGCCGATGAAAACTTGCAAACTTAATCAACAAGAATCATAAACAGTGCTATTTGAAGGAAATAATTGGCATAGAATTGTTTACCTTTTTCATAACAATTTAAACTCTGAATGATATCAAATATTTTAACTAATTTAATTATTATCATTTACATAAGGGGTATTGAATATGTAGGTGCTTTTGATGATGTCATAAAATCCAGAATTTATAGCAAACAAAACTAGTTTTTCAAGATTAAAGTTGATTAAGATAAGTCAATAGATCTGCAGTTATGACAAGGATCTCAAATAAATAAGTCATAGTTAAAGTTACTTGGTACATTCGTATAATAAACATTTTATACTAATTCATTCAAATGATTTAGATATCTACCCTGGCAATATATCAAATTCAAGATCATTATTCTACAATAAATTATCATAATGAATTACGATAAAGGTACTTGAAACGTTAATCAACAGATTGGTATTGACTGTAGATGCGAGAACAATGAGATAACTCGATAGAATCAAGCAGAGCTCTAGTAAACAACTAGACCAATAAATTCATATTCAGAGGCTGTTCAAGCTATGAGCTTATTATTTTTATTATTAATAACTATAATATAATTATATTCTTTGATATAGTGCGTACTAGACTGCAGTATTTAACATCTGACACGCTAACATTGAAACTAACAAGTCCAAGGGTCTAGTCCTTAATGACTCCAAGTGCATCGAGGATCGTGATAAAGACCTGCTTGCAGGAATGAATTGACAAGAACAGTAAGTTGAGCTTTAAGAGTAGACCTTGAAATTGATGACTGTGATTAATGCTGTGATTCATAAGGAGAATAATGAACCGTGGAAAGCGATGTGGGATGGTGGAATTAAGTTGTGTTGGATTAGGAGACAAACAAGCAGAAGCAGTTAAATAAATTAATTATTATTTTAAAGTGCAATATATGATTTTAGAATGAGACAGCCTTTCAAATATAATCAAACGTAAATGATTGCCCTCATCATGTAGAAATTGATTGAAATTTATTTATTTATTTTGAAAAGGTTAATTTCATTAAATTTATTATATTGATAAGAAATTTTCAAATTATAATACTGAAATAGAAAAATTAAATATTTATGAAATAACTATTTCTATTTTCGACATTACCCTTTTCTTTTGCTTGTTTGTCTTCATCATCTGCATCTTGTTACCAATAACCACTTTACCAAGCATATAAATTCTTGAATATATATTTATTAATCTTCTATCATTTTCATTATTAATTTTCATTATTTTCCATTTTATTACCATATAAACTTAGTAATTATCTACATTAATAACTACAATCTTCATTTAAAATTTGTTGGTAATCTTAGCTCCCATTTTCTTCTCATTTTCTTTGTGTTCTCTAATAATGCCTTCATATAAGCCACAGTTGCATGATTTTTCTTTGCCTATTTATCAGTGGCTTCACTTTCCTTATCTTATGTTATCATCTCCTTATTCCTTGATTTTTAAGTGAATTCATATATATTTTAAAATAAATTATCTATTGGTTACAACCTTTGAAATATTTTATTAATTCTTGCTCATTAATTGTTTAATAATCGCCATGTATGATATCAATCCAAGTAACAACTTCCTTAAAATTGCATGTTTTATCTTAGTTCAACACTTTCTTTACTTCTTTCTTCATATATATATATACATAATATATATATATATATATACATAGTATATAAAAAAGATTAATAGCTAAAAAAGAGAATAAATGTAGATAAAACCTGTAAGTTTATTAAATTAATTAAAATTGAAACATCGATTAATCAATTAATTTTTAAATAAAAATATTGTAAAATATTGGGAAAAGATAAAATGCTTTAAAATAAAAAGGATGTTAGAAATAAAGTCATTATTATTAATATCATCAGTGCAATAAGCAGTAATAGCTCTGATTTTAATAGTGACCAAAGCATCATAATCGAAATCATACAGGTATTCTTGTAGCTAGTCATCTTTCACGACATTTCCCATTATTACTGCTGGTCTGCTGTCTTTATCATTATCGTTGACTTCATAAGTATGTTCATTCAATCATGTGATATTTGAAATGCTCATTGTTTAGCTTCGACGAATAATAGTTGTACTACTTGTTTTTCCATCTCTTTGCGAGCTCCATTATATGGGTTTCTTTAAGTGTCGTGCTGAAAGATTAGAACACCATTTTGTGATTTGTCATCTTAATCTCTTGAACCATGCTAAGAATGGTTTCATTTCTAGTCTTAAGTAATCTCTCTCACAATAGTCACACTTAACAGCTCGTTGAGGAATAATCCTTTAAAAATATTACAATGACATGCTTTTTAGGGGGGGGGTAAGGGGCAAAAGGGGGAATGGCTTAAATGGTGTCTGCCCATAAGCACTAATCGAGGCAGCTGGCGCTATCTCACTACAGTGGAATGTCCGACTCACGCATCTACCGTGGAGCAGAGATTGTTTCCCAAAAGGGCAATGCAATTTCCCCACTTGATGTTTGCAAATTGCCTTTTCTCATTCTGCATGTATACTCAATTCAGTTGAACCAAAATATTTCTTGAAACTGCTTGCCATTTCTTCTCTTGCCTTAGCGCTTTGTACAATATTGTATTATATGGTTTTGCGGATTCTCCTCCTATCTAAAGGTTTTCAATTAGAATGAAGTGATCTTTTCAATTAGGAGGCAGAGGAATCCTTATGCTGTTCTATGAGAGCACTGCACTCTTGGCTTCTCAACTAATGGATTCCCAATCCACACTGGCTATTCAGAGCTACAAACGGAACAGAATCATATGCGAAGTTAACAAAAGTAGATATATGTTGAGGATGTAGTGAATAACAAGCCTTTCTATCACTGCTATTCTTTTCGTCCTCGCGCTTATACTAACAGTCTCTGCACTAATGAAGCTGCCACATCATTCTCCTCTGACACTTAATGAACAAAGTGCTGCTTAAAATCCACCAACACTCGCCCTAACTGCCAATGAGTACAAGTATTGTCGGACTTACTAGATATGATCACATTATCTTTGGTCTATAATTAGCCATTAATCTAAAGAGCCGTGCGATGTTGATGTTGGTAACGGTATTACAGTGAATGTCAAATTTCTATATGACTCAGCCATCTTCTTCCCTTTGCTTGCTGCATGTTAGATGACCAGTAGAAGTGCCTTTGATGGCAAGCAGACGCATTTTATGTGTTTAAACATGAAACAGTTGCTCATGTCTCTTAGGTAAGGTAGTTTAGATATGGCAGTCACCACTCATGGTAGCGATGACTACTTATTTAGGCTCAATGAATAATGGAATTTATGCAGAATGTATAATAATTTTTAATTTTGCTCTTTCTCAAATTAAGTAAAGTAGTATTTTAGACTGATTTAATAACAGAGACATTCTTCATTTATGATAAGAATATTTTGAATTTAAACTAAACAACTTCCCTATTTGAAAACAAATTAACTTTTAGTAAGAACTAAATGGTAAAATTAATCTTGGAGATTCGAAATAAAATGCGATCTTGTGTTTTGTATGTTTTAAAGAATTGTCGTTTGCTTTGATAAATCTAACCTCAATTAACTAACAACAGAAAGAAATATTCCCAAGCATGAAATATATCAGAAATACAAATCGATACTTAATTACCAAATTTTATTATAATGCAACAATTAATCATGAAAAGTTATATATATTGTAGAAATACATTTGAATTTGGAAAATTAATTATAATTAAATTAAATATAAATCAAAATCGTGGCAGTTAAAGTTGTCAAATTTAAACTATTGTAAATACGTAAAAATAGGAAATTTGAGAAATTAATTAAATATTAAATTATGACCAAATTATAGGAACCATTGTGTTGGAACTATGTGTATTACTAAGAATTTTTATGATTTTTGTGTCCAGCACCATAATTTAAACCCCAATTATTTCTTGAACAACCAAGCACTAGATTTTAATGATTGGCAAAAATTCGATGATTAAAATGGTCGTTTGACACTGTCAATTGGTGTCGATCAGGCATGGTCACTTCATGTCGATCCATCATCGATAGGCTTGAGTTGAGGCCCATCAGCATTCCATTCTCATCTTCTAGATCCTAAAATCTATTGCTCCATCCTTGATCCATCGGTGCCATTGGGAGCTCAAGTAGTTGGACCATCGTTGGTGTATTGGTGGACTTGACCTCGGCAATGCGCGGAGGTGAGAGAAGTTTAGGTAGTTTGACGATTGATTAGCTTAAACTTAAACTTAAAAGCGTGATATATAATAGGGAAGTTTTAATCAATTAATTTAACAGTTCAACTGCCATTCATGCTTGTCTTGACTGGTGCCAGAGCACCTGCAACTCCACTCATCGTCATTGATGATTGACTCATACAAACTCATGTCTGATGGTGGTGCACCACTGCTTGACGCTGAACGCCCAGAGCTTGTTGACATCACTCTTGGTCATGGCTTCAGGATCTGGGAGAGCCTCTTAACCAAGTGAATCCTATA
>ARYC01006189.1:0-17112 GCA_000711775.1 Oxytricha trifallax
GAGGTATAAGATGATACAAATAATAAAGATTCTTGAACTATTACATTATACTGATAACTTTAAGATGGTACTGATCAAATTGACAAACGAACTAAGGAAACAGCTTTCAAATAAATTCAAAAACTCCTTAACAAAGTGATAGATTTATAAGAATATTCAATGGAGTCCTTGATGATTGTGATAAATAAAGTATTAAATGTTAAATATAATAACTCTTTAAAAATATTTATAAGCATATAAAACTTATATTATTTATTTAAAGAAATGCCCTAATTATTATATTAGTAATAATTAAATTCACAACTCCTCAAAACAAAGCACTCATAATTTTCTTAAATTTCAATATTTAAACAACAATTCCTATATTAATATTTATTAATGTGCTTTAATTGTACGATATATTAATCATAATTTAATATAGTTATTAAAGATTAATATAGTTATTTAAGAGTTTTGAAATTTTGATTGTAAATAATTCTTTATAATATTTTTTAATTAATGATAAGGCAGGAGATTACACTTAATAGAAAACTCTTTATAAGTAGAAACTAATCAAAATATATAAATAATTTCAGAAATATATACTAAGCAGAAGAAGATAGTTAAAATATTTTTAAAAAATTTATTTTTATTATAGTTAACAGCTTAATATGGATAGCATTTGGATTCTGATTTAACTGCCAAAAATAATTCAGCAATAAATAACAATTTAGAGAGATTAGTACCCACTATTTTGTAACCCAAAACTGATCAATTTCTTTAATAAAATAATATTTAATATCTGTGTTATTATAATCTAAGTATAATTCAATCTATTAAAATTAGTTAAAACACCCCGTTTATTTAAATTCAAAAGTTAATTTAGCAGTTAAAATCAAGATACGTATAGTTTAAATAATATTTTCAAAATTTAATTTTTGCGAGGTATTAAATCTGAACATTATTTCAAAAGTAATGAATCTTATAAAATATAGAATATAGAGTTACTTATTTATGATATATTATATAATCGTTGCGATATTTATTAAAATTAATATGCATTTAAGCAATTTTGCAATTATTGCTAATTTTTTTTATTTCATCATTAAAATATAATTATCCTTGCGTCCGTTAAATATAATTAAAATTACATAATTCTTTTATATTCTATTATTTATTCTTCTCAATAAATTCTAATTTCAATTTTTTACAAAATTGATTGACTAGTAAAAAATAATATTCTTAATAAAATATTAATATTGGTAACTAACCAAATAAAATAATGCCTTCACAACCTCGTAAATGATATTGTATGAGTAAATTTGAAATTGGAAAATTAATTATAAATCTGTGGTAGTTAAAGTTGAAAATTTTAAATTATCTTATTATATTTGACAGAGAGCGTAACATTGCCTGACTTAACTCTTTTGGAGATATTATCTTGTAGCAAAAAAGTTGAAACATATCCTAAAAATTAATCCGAGCTTAGTCGCTCCCTCTATGAAATAAATTGTGCTGCTGTAATATAGCTCAACTAGTTTTTTTAAATCTTGCCGAATGAATCCAAGATCTTTTAAATTAGTGAACTTTAACAGCCAATAATTTAATTTCTTTCGTAACTTAATTTAAATTAATCAACTACAATAATACACTTCCAAAAATATTTGTAATTTTTATTAATATTTAGAAATTATATCATCAAGCTAATAATTTATTTAAACTTATTTCAAAAGTTTGTCGTAACATATTGATGAATATTTATTTGAGCCGAAATCCATGTTAATGTGAATAAACTAGCAAAAGAATATAAATTACATTGTGATATAATGAAAAATGTTTGCATTCAATATAGATATTAGTTTTAACCGAGATAACAACCTCTCATCCCTTTAAATAAATTACATTTCAAATTAAATTTTTAATCCTCGAGGTCTCAAACTTCTTAATTCTTGACATTAATGGTTATAAATAATAATATTATTATTAATAATTGATATTTTCAATTTTATAGCATCAGCCTGTTATTAAATATATGGGGGGAAGTTTCCTGCCCAAAAAATTAAATTTTATGTTTTTTGCAATTATTTTAATAGATCAAATAAATTTCAATTTCAATTACCATAATCATGTACTATACAACATTTATTATTATATAATTTTCAAGGTACATAATTATTCTTTATCAAATTTATATATTATAAACAAGGTGTTTTTTATTAATAATTAATGTAATTTTCATTAAATTTTAAATTCATTATCAAGGTAAAAATGATATTTGAAGCTATATTAAAAAAAACTACATCATAATTGATGATAAAGATTATTTGAAAATTATAAAAATTACATATTTTTATGTATGGGGCAGGAAACTTCCCCCCCAAATATATTTATGATTTTATTGAAAATTATATATTTAAAATATTTTCAAAAATTTAAATCTCATATCATAAAAATTAGACATGGTTTGAAATAGTAGCAAGATCAATATTTTACTTTAAAAGAAATTTAAATTTTTTGGAGGTGGGGAAGGAGTATCTCGTATATAACAGATATTTCCAATAATTATAATTATCATAAATAAAATATAAAATAGTATGTTCTTGTGCAAAAAAATTAAAAAAAATTATCTGCAACTGAGAAGTAAAAGAAGAAATTCTATTATTATTAAAATCAATTTTGATAGTTTTACTTTTTACAAAACCTTTTGATTTTTCACTAGAAATCTAGGTTTTAGATATAAATTTATATTATTAATGTAATTACATTTTACATATTCTTAGCAATATTATAATCAATTATAATGATATTTACTAACTGCAAAGAATATAACTATACTATAAAAATGCTAATAAATAATAATTAGTATTTCATACAAGTAAGTTAAAATGAATTTACTTATGAATAATTCTTTAATTTGACTTTTAGCACTCCTAAAGCATGATGAAACTATTTAAATTAATATAAATTATTTATATATGAATTAAAATAATAAGTCAGTATACTTACTTTTGTAAGGAACATGTTAATGAACAATTGATATATACTGTAAATAATAGTAATTTAAGTTTTATTGCGTTGTTGATAAAAGTTTTAGGTTTAAATTCTAATTTCATGACTACCCACTCTACTTCTATATTTGTTTTATTATTACATAATACTTTAATGTAGAAAATGGAATTCGATTTACAGACATGGAAGGTGACAATTATAATTTATTATTTATTAAAATTGATAATATATTAATTTAAATAATATTTAAATAATTTTAATTCGAAAATAATATGAATAGTTATTTTTGATTTTAGCAATTTTATCTATTAGACTTTAATAACTTTTTAAGATTATTGCTAATTTAAAAAGCAGGAATTTATTTAAATCAAATTTTATAAATAACTCTTTATTAAAATTATAATCTATAATAATTTGGTATAAATTTATAATGTGTAATTTCATATATTTTAACAACTTTATAATAATACTCAAATTAATAGCAGATTTTAGAAATAATATTCAGCATTCTAAATAAGAAAAAATATAAGTATTTTTTCAATTTAGTTTATTTATAGCAATTTGGAAAATTATCTAGCATAAGTTTAGCATTAGATTTTGATCATTTAAGTATTTCATAATAAACAACAAAAAAATTATATTTTCATGGTTTCGTTTAATGATGCATTCAATTTCATGAACAAATAATGATTTAACATTGTTTTTTCTAAAATTACTTTTCCCATTTAATAAGAGATTATTATAAAAAAAGAATAGAATTCAATAAATGTAATGAATTAAAAAAATTGATGTGATTAATTTTAATTTTACTTTTAAATTATTAATTTAAAAACCTCTTTCTCTTGTGTTATGATAAAAATATTAGGAACTATAACCATAGTGAGTAATGTGATTCATATCACAATATAATTTCATATTTTGAGATAAATAAAATTTATATTTTAGTGAGTGTATAATTAAGAGTCATTCTTATTTATTTATTTTTGATTTATTTTTTAAAAATGTATTCAATAAATGGAAACTTATTCAAAACTCTAAATGATACATGATAATTTGAACTTTAATTTCTGCCTGATTTAATTATTACAGAATGAATTTACCATTTTGTAAAAATAAATAGCATTATTGGCAATTCAAATTATTAAGAAAGTCTATTGGCTAAGAAACTTGAAACGGATAAGTTTTCTTAAATTTTTACCTCTTGATTTAAAGCCAAGGATTCTTTTTAAATTGTACAAGCATTTGTTATTATTCAGTTATTTTTGCACATCTAAACAGAGTTAATAATTAGGTGTATATTTTAAACCCAGTGTAGCTTTATCTACTTTCATTTGAACAAGTTTGGGGGCATAATCAGAATTATATACATTTCTTATTGCTTAATATGTTTGCAAGTAGTCATTTAACCGTATAAGGATTGAAAACTCTATTAAAAATTTTTTATACGAGTGATTAATCTAATTAGTAATAACACATATAATAAATCTCAATTATCATATAATACCTTTATTTTAATATTAAATAATAACAAAATATTTATTCAATCTTTTGTTATTATTTAATCTTTTAAGAATTGATAAGATTAGACGCACTTATTTTTTCATCCTTGTGATATTTGCATATTTTTACTTAAAAGATTAGCAAGAATTTGAATAAGTTTTATAGTTTAAAATTATAATTTTAAATTAAATACTTTGTAAGAAAAATAAAATAAAATTAATTAATGATCAACTGAGCCTTATATAATGTGATTTATACCGATTAGAGCAAATCCTTGAAATTTGGAAAGTTTTTTCGTGGTTTCTTACCTCCTTTAACTCAAAGCAGGCATGCAAACTCATTTATCAATAAAGAAATGCATTTGTTTTAGATAATGTAGCTTTGATTTTGAAATGCCCCCAAAGCAATATTTTTGACTACTTAAAATTAATTTAAATAAATTAGTGTTTCTTGTTTTGCATTTTGTAATCTTAATGTTATCTAAAAATACAAAAACTCGTTCCTGTAAGCATAGTATTCCTAATTTCTGCTAATAACTTAAATTCAATTTAATTTTGATAGAGATTTAATGAAGAAATCCCTTACCATATTTAATGTTTTATAAAGAATTTATCTACTTAGTTTTTTATTTATTTTTATTGTAAATGTAAGAGTTTTAAGAATACAATTTTGCATTTTTCATTTAGTTTGAAATCTAATTGAATTAGTTTTTTTCTAAATATAGAAAAAATTGAGTGAAAAGATGAGATAATTAAATGGTTTAGATATTAGCTTTAAAGTAGCTAATAAATGCTTTAAATAACAATACAATTAACTTTATAATAACTTTAAATTTTATAGTAGTTATTATTACCTTATTTTTCTATCACTTAATATCATAGACTATATCATTTACGATAAACTTAAACTTCCAAAATTTAATTTGAATAAAACTTTGATTCTCTTAAAATAATATTTTTTGTTTGTTATTTTAATATGAGATGATGCACTTATGTTTTTGAGATCTTGAATGAATTTGTGAGATGATTCTTAATACAGAAATTGTAAAATTTGTTTTTCCTGTATTATTTACGAACTTAGATTTATGGATTCAATAAGAAGAGAAGACTCTTAAATATAAATACAAGAATGATTGACTTTAAATTATTATTCTAGATGCAAGAAAATAACTTCTAGTAATGTTAATGATCCTATTTCTAAGAGGGATCATAGATAAACTTACTTTTTAACTTAAACTCTAAAATGAATCAAGAAGATTTACGACATTTTAGTTACTTTTATGAGAAGTTGGGAATCAACATGCGAAATTAGAAGAAGCAAAGCAAATTATAAAAAACTAAAATTCTGTATTTGAGAATCAATTTTGTACAAAGTGTAAGTCATTCCAAAACTATCAAAATCTTTAGTTCCTTAAAATATTTTGGCAAATACATTTGTAAGGTACCTTCCCATATTTTCTAGACCCTCTAAAAATGATTAATAAAATTCTTATAAGTATTATAGAATTTTAATGACTGAAATAAATAATTATTGATATACGTTAAGTCCATTGAAAAAATTCAAAAAAATTAATAATTTTAGTTAATTTATTATTTTATTTACATTTCTTCGCTTATAGTATTTTCAACATAATATTTTAATTTTAATTCTATAATTCAATATAGTTAATTATAATTTAATTACTGGTAATAATTATATGATATTTATTTGAATGCATCCGTCTCTCATACAAGCATTCTAAATACCATAACTATTAATTAGATTTACAGAATATCTAAATATAAATAATACTCCATTAATATAATGGTACAATTAAAGATTCTTTAAAAATAATTGTTATAATTTGAAAAAAAATAGTTTTACAAGATGTATTACAGTTTAAATTCACATAAAAGCCATTAAACTTAAATCATATTATTTACTATATAATAGACAAATTATAAAAATATTATTAGGAAAACATTTGGATTAGGAAATTAAAATATATTTTATTGATAGTTAATCAAATGATAGTTTATTATTTTATCAAAACTAATATTAAGTTTTCCAATTTAATTAAGTTATATATATATATATAAAGATGTATTATTTATGAATTCCTATATTTACTTAAATAATTTATTAGAGTCTTAAGGTAATTTCTTACTCATGAAATTATACAACAAAAGATATAAACTTCAATTAGATTAATAAGTAAAAATAAATATAAATAAATAAAAAATACTTATTTAAATAAAATGTGATATTTAAGGTGTGGAATTTAATTGATATTTAGCTTATAATTTTGAAATTAATTCAAGTTAATTAATTTATCAAAAATAAAACTCATTTTTACAAATAAGTGGGGGTTTTTATTAAAGTAAGTCGAGATGTTTGTGAGTAATTCGCGTAATCTGGAATAATCCTTATAAGAAGTAAAGACTTTTTAATAAAGCGCCTTAATTAAAACCTAATAATAAAAAAATAATCTAAAAATTAAAAAAGAAATAAATTTTAAAAATACAAATTGTTAGACTATTGTTTTTATATTAAATTTAAATTAAAAAAAACATATTTTAATAATTCAAAATATGATTGAATAATTAAATCAAAATAAAATTTGTAATTATAATATGGCAATAATTTAATAATATTGTTTTTTGAAGTTACTCCCAAACCCCTGATTTTAATTATAATAATGAATTAAGGAATTTTGATTATTTATTTTATTCACAACTAAGTTATAATAAATTCTTTACATTACAATTTTAATTTATGAACAGCAATATTTTCGTAGATAATTATCTATAAAAACGTCAGTAAAAAATATCAATCTAAATATTTGCTTATAAATTAAAGTGTTTTATTTTATTTCTTATTAATAAATTCCCCTGAAAATATTGATGGGCTTTTCTCTATGAAAATTTAAGGGGTTTGACTTGAAATGATTATCAAACAAACTGTTTTTATTAATTTATATATTTAAATTTTTTAAATTAATTAGTTTTGTAATAGCTTACTTCAATATTGCCCCCTTGTGTCTTGGAGTAAAACAAAAAACTCTTATTAAATTTAATTAAATTATAGAATAAATCATAAATTATGTAGTTTTTAAATTTTCAATAAAAATAAACCATTACAAATAATGTTTCAAACTAATTTCTTGAATTTATGAAGTAATTAATTATTTTTATACAATAGTAATATTAAAATATAAAATTATATAATCTTACAAGTTCAATAGATTAAACGAATTCAATAGCAAATCTTTAACCTTTAACTTTATAAAACCCCAAGAGTAATTTTTTAGAGAATCGTGAGTATGATAAATGCTGAAGTAATATACATCTATTAATATTTACGAAAAAGTAAAAACCCATTAGAGAGATTGGAAAAATCAGTGGAAGCGAAATTAAAAAGTGATTAATAAAACCCTTAATTTAAACTATTAAACGATTAAATATTTTTAATTACAAAACATGGCAGACTTTGTTGCTGTCGACTCTTTCAGCGAACATAGAGCTAGTGGGGCGACCTTAAGGTCAGTTTGTAGCCCTTCGAAATCTAGAGGGAACTTGGGCGCTCGGGACACACAGCACACGCCCTGGCGAAGTTACGCGCTGCGATGATAGGAAGCATTATCCATTAGCAGGATAGAGTGGGCCACAAGTCTTTGTCTTGCAATCCAAATGCTAAATGAGATCCACCATGAAGACCAAGAAGGTGTGGGAGATAGTGCAACCCACACTCACATTGAAGATGAAGCTACCCCGATTGGAGGCAGCCGCGGTTATACAGAGGCGGCTGATGCGTTTCTGCGAAGACTAAACATTTTAGCTGCCCTTGGCGATCCAGGAATAGCTGCGATGATCAGTGTTCTGGAAGATGGTCTCGTCGATGTTGTATATCGTGAAGCCCAAGCACGAGGCCTGAATGAAGTAAGCAGCGGCGATCTGGCGCTGGAGCCGCGACTTCAAATTATTGTGGTTGGGAGTGAGATGGGAGATCTTGTGGTAGCTCATGTGCAACTCGTGCCTCAAGAACCTGCTGATGCGATAGGGGGTGCGCACTCCCAGCCGCTGCTGCAAGCTCTGCAAGATGCCTCTCGTGGTGATGGCCCCTTTGCTCTCCTTAATGTGCGCAATGATTGAGTCAGCCTCTTCAGCTGTGAGCAGCGTATTCTTTCGACCCCGCTTTGCAGTTAACAGCTTACCATCGGAGTGAGCGGCATCCTGGAGTAGCCTCCTGACATGATAGCGACTGGTGCCCCCGAGAATGGCTATAGAGGGCAGGCTGAGGCCTTGGCAGGAATAGAACTCGGCCAGTACCATTTTGCGACCCCCATTCCTTGGGGAGATCAAGAGCCTTCAAATTACGAATCAGACTCCTGCCATGAAGAGGATACCAAGATGGGGTGATATGAGGAGCAGCTAATTACTCCTACCAGATCTCACTAGCGACGCTTTCCTAAAGGGGTTCTTGTTGAAATGTACTCCTTAGGAGGAGCGCTAGTCATAGCGAGGGCAGTGTATTAGTGCTCTGTCTCCTCATCAGAGTCGTTGGACCCCACTTCGCCAGGGGGGCTTTAAACACCCTCCTCCAGTAGCGCATCAGGATTCCAATTCAGGCATGGGGTTGAAAAGGGGCTTGGGCTTAAGAGGAAAAGCTCTGCGATCCAGAGGAAATCTCTAAATGAATTCGTAATAGAACTTGAAGAAATCTGCAACTCAAACAGAGGAAATCGAGGAGGCCCTCCTATCGGCAACTGTGCTTGTGCATGCTGTCTTCGCCCAACTCCCTGGCCAAAGAAGTGGGGTCCAACGACTCTGATGAGGAGACAGAGCACTAATACACTGCCCTCGCTATGACTAGCGCTCCTCCTAAGGAGGATACATTTCAACAAGAACCCCTTTAGGAAAGCGTCGCTAGTGAGATCTGGTAGGAGTAATTAGCTGCTCCTCATATCACCCCATCTTAGTAGCCTCTTCATGAGGAGTCTGATTCGTCATTTGAAGGCTCTTGACCTCCCCAAGGAATGGGGTCGCAAAATGGTACTGGCCGAGTTCTATTCCTGCCAAGGCCCCAGCCTGCCCTCTATAGCCACTCTCGGGGGCACCAGTCGCTATCATGTCAGGAGGCTACTCCAGGATGCCGCTCACTCCGATGGTAAGCTGTTAACTGCAAAGCGGGGTCGAAAGAATACGCTGCTCACAGCTGAAGAGGCTGACTCAATCATTGCGCACATTAAGGAGAGCAAAGGGGCCATCACCACGAGAGGCATCTTGCAGAGCTTGCAGCAGCGGCTGGGAGTGCGCATTTCCCCCTATCGCATCAGCAGGTTCCGGAGGCACAAGTTGCACATGAGCTACCACAAGATCTCCCATCTCACTCCCAACCACAATAACTTGAAGTCGCGGCTCCAGCGCCAGATCGCCGCTGCTTACTTCATTCAGGCCTCGTGCTCGGGCTTCACGATATACAACATCGACGAGACCATCATCCAGAACACTGATAATCGCAGCCATTCCTGGATCGCCAAGGGCAGCTAAAATGTTTAGTCTTCGCAGAAACGCATCAGCCGCCTCTGTATAACCGCGGCTGCCTCCAATCGGGGTAGCTTCATCTTCAATGTGAGTGTGGGTTACACTATCTCCCACACCTTCTTGGTCTTCATGATGGATCTCATTTAGCATTTGGATGTGCAAGACAAAGACTGGAGGGCCCACTCCATCCTGCTAATGGATAATGCTTCCTATCATCGCAGCGCGCAACTTCGCCAGGGCGTGTGCTGTGTGCCCCGAGCGCCCAAATTCCCCCTAGATTTCGAAGGGCTACAAAATGACCTTAAGGTCGCCCCACTAGCTCAATGTTCGCTGAAAGAGTCGACAGCAACAAAGTCTGCCATGTTTTGTAATTTTAAATATATAATCGTTTAATAGTTTAAATTAAGGGTTTTATAAACCACTTTTTAAATTTCACTTTCCACTGATTTTTCCAATCTCTCTAATGGGTTTTGACTTTTTCGTAAATATTAATAGATGTATATTACTTCAGCATTTATCATACTCACGATTCTCTAAAAAATTACTCTTGGGGTTTTATTTTAATTGCTAAGAATTTTTCAGACATTCATCATTTTAACTTTACAAATGATAAAATCAGTTCTTTTTTGTTTGAATAAAACTTAAATGGTCCTATTAAACCATTAACCATTGTAGAAATAATTTTAATATCTAATTGAGTATGATAAATATATTTTCTAACTGAGATACCTCTCCCAATCATCAAATTAGTTTCCTTCCCATACTTTCCTTCAAATATAAACCATGTCTTTGACACCCTATAAAATACATTTTGTTATATTAATTTTCCTTTTACGATGAATCTAACTCAATTTTGTAATGCTTGGTTATATTATAAAAGTTATTTTGATTAATCCTCTATATCGTTCGACCTTGTCTGACCAGATCATTTTTAAAAAATAACATATATTTAAATCTTATAAGAATTTCTTCAAAAACAAAATATAGACTATTATGCATAAATTATAATTAAAATAAACTAAAATATCGTAAATCAACTTCATTGGTTATTAATAAAAATATAATAGTAATATTAATAAATCTTTTTATTCTAATTATGTTTGCAATTATACATAATTCATTTTTTAAAGTAAAAGAAATTATATAACTTGATTATTGTAAAATATATTTATGCATAATAGTCTATATTTTGTTTATTTAGGGATTTTTAAATATTTGAATATAGGTATTTTATTATTTGATCTGGCGATAAACAAGGTAGACGAATCAAAACCCCAAAACCCCTTAGTGAGGTTTATAAGTGCTTTGATTTGTAGGGTATAGTTGGGTCTTATTGGGGTTAGCTAAAAGAAAAAATAACTCTCTTGAGTCATAAAGAAAACAGTAGGGAAAAATTAATAGATAGAAGCCATTGGAGTCAATGAACCAACCAACGAATTGTTATGTATATAGCATGCTTATAAAAGAGAGAGCAATGAATATACCTGCATTAAATGCAGTTGACTTAAGCAGCAGTATTAAGAACTATTTAAATATTTATGTACCTAACAAGATAAAACTTATAGTTGTTGATGAATTCGCTTACAAGGAATATCCATTTAAGTATCTTATTAAGGACGAGCTATATTAATTTCCAAACGAATACATAGTACTGAGAGAGGCTTAGAAAAGATAATGCAAGAACCTAGCTAAGCTCTACGAAATTATACTCTTCCATGGTTTTATTGCATTTAGACTCAAGAAGTTTGATATGACTCGAAGAGAGTATCTCTACCATAATAGATATCCTGATGATTTAAATGACATACTAACAGAAATGACTTAGGGTGTGAAAGAGCTTCATGATCTAGGGTATGTTCATAGAGATTTGAAGCCAGAAAATATAATGCTAAATCTCTGCCCTTTAGAAGTAGTAGTCATAGATTTCAACAGAGCAATAAGACAAGATAGTGACTTTAGCAAAGGTTCTAGGAACTCCAGGATACTTCCAAATAAGAAAGAAGTGGACGAATGGCTCTGTGTAGTGGGATGTTTGGGGGTAGCTGCAATTATCCTAGAGTGCGATACGGAAGTATGTCATACTTTGGTGCTAAGCATGAAAAATAATCAATTGGTTTGGCATAGAAGCATATCAAACAAGAGGATGTATGCTAAGAAATTAAAAGTATAGTAGATATTATAATTGTGACAGCTCAACAATATCATCGACAATCAGTAGATAATATACTTTAAACACTAGAGAGAGCAAGATTCAAGAGATAAACAAAGACAAGCAGATATATTTTGTTTGAATTCAATAACTTAATAATCAATAAATATACATTCAATTCAAATAAACTTGCGTTTTCTCTAACCCTAATAAGACCCCAACTACATCCTAAAAATCAAATAACTAAAACTTCTAATTAAGGGGTTTTGGGGTTTTGAATGAACAGGAGGCCATGAACAAATACTTTCAAAAAAAACTAAATATATTAAATGAATTATAAAAAAATTTAATTCATCTAAAGATCACATAAAACTCATAAATTTATTATATAAATGAAACTAAAACTAAAACAGCACATTTACAATTCTAAATTTCTCCCTAGTCTTAATTATAACAAAAATTGTACATTTGTAAAACCTTGGTTATAATCATTGATATTTCTAAAAAATTGCAAAGCTAAAATTTGTTTGAAGGTTGGTCTAGTTAATAGCAATTGTAATATTTAATTTTAAAGACTTATTAGATTTCTGTAATTATCCATTTAAAATGTATTTAATGGTATAAAAATATAGATTTAATATATAAAAATTGAATAATTATCAGATACTACTCTGCTAAAAGAGCTTTATTAATAATTAGATAGCTTTAATTTTTAATTAATTTGATTAAATAGAGAGTCATTTCATATTTGTGCATATATAAGAAGTTTCAGTTTTTATGTATAATTAATTTCTCTTAAGTCATATGTCATCTACTCTGAATTCATAGATAGTTAAAAATATTAATAATTATTACTTTAACTAAAGATTACATTAACAATTGAGAAAAAAAAGAATCAAACTATTATTTAAGGCATTCTCATTAAAAATTCAAGTAAATTTGTTAATAATCTATAATTTAACAGTAAGGAAACATTTTAATTATTATTTGTAGCAATTATAATTTATAAACTCAATTACACATACTATCATTAAAATGTTTAAACTACGAATAAATCTAATGATTAATCTATTTTTATTATAAACTATAGACTCTAATAAAATTAATTTATAAATTAATTCATAATTTTAATAAGAACAGCATAAAGAAATCTATTTTAAAATGATTCTAAAATATCAGTTTTGATATAGTTATTTCGTCTAGTATTTAAATACTTTAAATAAATTATGATAAATTTAAACTTTACCTTATTGAAAGTTTTTGAAAGAAAAGTAATATATAAGTTTGTAAAAAAGAATAATTTTAACTTTTGTTTGATTATTAATTTACTTATTAAATGCATTTTTTCTCTAAAAGCATTCGATTTGATTTACATCAAGTAATTTATTAAAAATAATTGAAAATATTTTAAATAATTATATTTTAATAGAGTATAAATCAAATTACTAGGAGAGTATGATTTGCCTTTTATTAAAATTATCTAATTTATTGATAATTTTAAAGTTTTAAATTTTTTCATTTAGCTAAAGTTTTAATGTATCTAAAAATATATAATTAAATTCTCATTTTTTAAATAAATAAGACCATTGTTATTGTAAAAATTTCATTCAAAGCAATAACTTCTAAAAATGGTTTATATGAAGAATTATTTTTACCTTAAAGCCTCAATTAAATAATATTTTTATTTATCTTTCTAAATAAAAACAAAATAATTCTAACAAAATTTTAAACAATACATTCAATAAAATCCACAAAAATACATAATTAAAAATATTGGTAATTTTTATTTCTGGTTATAATAGGGTAAGTTAAATTTATTTGAAATAATAGATGAGGTTCCCTTAAGATCAAAAAGATTTATAGTTATAATGGTTATTTTATAAAGGACAAGCACTAATAATGATTCAAGTAATGTACACATAAATAAAAAAAGCTTCAATTTATTTAAACTTTATCCTTTTTGTTAAGCTAACAAATTATTGTTTTACTAAGAAGAATAAATAAATTGACATACTTTGCTAATTTAGTCTTTGTGCTTTTCAAAAAAAAACAAAAAAACATTTAACTTTCATAAGAAGTCTTAAGTATTTTAAATTAATTCTATTAGCTTTTCTTAGTAAATTTTCTATAATAGCCTCCTCTATCAATATAATTAAATATAAAATTCTAATTTTTGATTAACATAATAAAAATAAATATTTTTGATACGATTCTATTGTAAATCAGAAATATAAATATTGTTCCTAATCAAATTTCTCCTTCTCACAATGGTTAAAGTATAAAGCAAAACAATTTATTTATTCTGTTGGAAAAACTTTGAATCCCAACATTAGCTATGCGTTAATAATTAAATATATAACTAGGGAGTTTGGTGTTTTTAATGGACTTACCCTCAAATTATTTTAAATTTGAGATTTAGAAGAATTTAATAGACCTTGAGTCTTTCTCATAAACAAGCATGTTGGGGGTCGAGGGCAATTTAATTATAATATATTTTAAATAAAATTAAATTTATAATATCATATTTTCATTCAAATACATTTTATTACATTATTGAATTATAACCTCTAAAATTTTGTCATATTTAAAATAAATTTAATTAATCATAAATTAAAATAATCCATATTTGTACTATGTTTGAAATTATAAATTAAATACTAACTTTTGGTGTAAATATTATATAAATTATCATTTACAAAATAGATAATGCTAGGAAATCTGTGAATTACAAAAAAATAATTAAATTAAAGTTTCTTAACTGTCTCTAATTAGAAATTTTACTAATAAAAATGTATTAAACTTAAATTAAATAATTAATTAATATATTACAAAGATAATTGCAGATTGTGCAAATTTATATTAATAAAAAATAGGTTGTCTATGTGGATATATATATTTATATTAATTAGACAAATAATTATAACTTTGAAGATATTTGAATGACTAACACTATCTCTTCTTTTTTTGAGCTAAATTTAAACAAACTTATTTTTATAATCATTGAAAATATTTAAAAATGCAATTTCAAAGTTATTTAAATTTAATAATAAATAATTTTATGGTTTATAATGAGGGGTACCTCCTCGCGGTGCCCTTGGTATCGCAAAATCCCCTCCATTTATCATTTAAACTTAAAATAACAAAGGAAGGATGATTCTAATAAAATAGTTTCCTATATTAAATACTCAATTAGCAGCAATTCAAAACCCCAACAATCAAAACCCCAAAACCCCTTAATGAGGTTTATAAGTGCTTTGATTTGTAGGGAATTTGTTAGGGGTTGGGGTTATTAATTAAATGTGAGACAAAAATAGCAAGCTTTTGGGGTCTATTTATGATGAAGAGTATATAGATTTAGTGTTTAAACTGCGATATGGATGTGATATATATAGTGAATAAGTCAAACCAGTACTGAACTATAAGTCTATTGCACTGCTCTTAAATCGAAGTCCATCAACTGTTCGATCCCACTGTCTTATAGCAGTATAACTAAAGCAATAATAGCTGAATTCTTAGGCTAAGAGGAAGTCTAAGTTTCTATAGAAGCATATTGACTCTCTTATTAATGAAAAAACTTTGAAGTATTGGGCTCACTTCTCTCTCGACCAACGAGCTACTATGTTTCACCGCCAGTTCCCTGAGTTGAAGATCTCTGCATAGTCTGTTGCAAACATTTATAAACGAAATGGTATATCTTACAAAGGTGTTAATCGTATCAAGAGAGTGATTGATTTCACTCTGCCATTTTACAACAATAACTTAAATTATATTTATAATTAAATGCAGAGAGCCTAATAGAGTAATATTAAGTTTATTCATGCTGACGAGGCTGTGTTTACCTTCAACACTTTCATCTAGAAGTCTTGGTATAAGAAGCATAGTAATATAGAGGTATATGACTAAAAAGTCAAGGTATAAACAATGGCAATTCTTGGAGGAATTAGCGAGGATGCTGGTTTAGAAACTTATGTTATTCATCCTCGCTCTATTAAGACAGAGCAGTATATTAAGTTCTTAGAGCAGCTGAGAGAGAAGTACCCTGAATAAGAGATTATACTATTCGTTGATAATCTTTCAGTTCATAAGACAAAAGAAACAAGGAAAAGTTATGAACAACTAAGAATAACACCAGTGTTCAACGTGCCTTACAGCCCATAGTTTAATGGAATTGAATTCTACTGGGGTATACTAAAAGGTCATTATAAGAAACTGCTGCTATACCATCTAATGCATGACCTACCTATCGATACAGTAGACTTTATTAAAAGCTCAGCGAAGAGAGTAGATAATTTGTTGGCTTAAAAGTGTGCTAAAGAAGGGAGAGTGAATGTATATAAATAAGTTTTGTAGTTAAGTTAATGAATATATAAGTCACATTTAAAATTCTTTAGAGGGAGCTGGCTTCTCTTTCTTTTCTTCTATTTCTTGCTTCCCTCCTCCTAAGTTTCTTCTCTTGCTGCCAGCTCCTGCATCTATGTTCATTGACTCTGGAGGCTAAATATTTGAATAAAGTCTCTTGCTAACTTCATACTTTGTCTGCGACTTTCGCTCTCTGTGAAGCTTGCTCTATTCCTTCATCAAGAAGATGCCAGTACCAGGTTTTTCCAAAGAGTTAAACTAAAAATCTTACTTGAAATATATGGGTGCTTCTGCAACTCTTATAGCCAGCTCTCACTTATCTTGATCCCCTGTTTATCCTTATCTCTGAAGAGATGCTGTACCTTTTCTAATGAGATTCTTGAATAATTTCTTTCAAGTAATCACCTTTAATTGTTGCAAGTATGCCAAAGAAATAGTTTCTTTCAGGTAGTTTATTTGACAACTGCTCTTAGTAGGCAGGTACTGCGAAACCTCTGGGTCATTCATAGCATCATAGTATAAGTTAGTCACTGAGATTTCTGGATAGTTTGGAATCTCTGCAAACTTTACATC
Source organism: Oxytricha trifallax (assembly GCA_000711775.1). Lineage (NCBI taxonomy): Eukaryota > Ciliophora > Spirotrichea > Sporadotrichida > Oxytrichidae > Oxytricha > Oxytricha trifallax. The sequence continues at coordinate 17,092 of ARYC01006189.1, forward strand.
TTAAGTTTTCAATTCTTTCTT
>ARYC01006190.1:0-42419 GCA_000711775.1 Oxytricha trifallax
GCTCAGCACGCATCGCTGCAGAAGCGCTTCGACGCCATCAGAATTTGCAGCTCCTCCAAGAAGGCTCGCAGCTAGCCAGAAACCCCTCTCAAATCGTCGTCGGCGCTCGCTCCGTTGCTTCAGAACCTGGCCAGCCTGAGGTTGCAATCCACCTAACGTAAGGGCAGCGAAGTTTCAGGCTTTGCAGGCAGTAAAAGCAGGATTCCAATCACTCCTAAACGTCTTCAGCTATCGAGTAGGGGTGGGAGCAGCAGCTAAATCAGAGGGTAGTCATAGTAAAGTAAGCGATTTCTTCAAATTTAAGCGAACTTTTTGAAGGTTCAGAGCCAAGTTAAGCAGGTAAGCACGACAAGCAAGCAGCTATTGCGAATACTAGGAGTTGTTGCATCGAATCGCTATAGTAGTACACACCCATCGCAACGGTGCGCGAACAAGCCAACCAACGCCTAGGCCAAGTATGGGGTCTTGGCAAGGAATCTCTCAATCGCGAAGGAGGCGACCAAGCGGCAGCAGTTCTCCATGAGTTTCGTGGCGGCCATCACCAAGGACAGGTTGATCTCGAGTCAGGTCATCGAGGGCGCGTTCGACGCCATGCTGTTCGAGAACTTCCTCTATCACACCCTGCGCCAGCTGCGCACTGACAAGGACCTCGCGTCGAAGAGGATCGTGCTGCTCATGGACAACGCAGTCATTCACAAGTATTCGGAGGTGCTGGCTACAGCCAGGAAGTTCAAGGTGACAGTGCTATTCAACGCCGAGTACTCGCCCTGGCTCAACCCGATCGAGCAGTTGTTCTCGTTCATCAAGAGGCACCTTCGACAGGAGCAGGCTGACAGCAAGTAAGCATCTTACACATAACACTCTATAGGATCCACCTCGTTAAGCGGCTCTCGGAGATTCTGAAAGCCATGACCAAGACCGACGTGAACAAGCTCTGGGCCTTCAGCGTGAAGCAGTGGTGCAGCACCATCAAGCACGGCTTCGTTTGAGGCAAATTTTGGCAACAATCGACAACCTACCAAGAGTGGCTAAGACAGCAAGAATCGCGACGACGAGCGTGTAAATGATTAGATTAGCTTTAAAAACGAACTATTACATATTACACTTTTAAGTTTAATTTTAAATCAATCAAACCTTCCAAACCATCACAGCCTCCCTCGCTTGCGCGCATTCGAGACACCAACTTCGTAGCTATAGCCAATCACTGTCGTTTCGTTCCATCACATAGCATTCCTAGCAATAACGAGCGTGAATCACTACGTTTTGCACCCATTAGCATTGAATTGTTCATTTAACATTCTCAGCTCTCACTCCCACCATCATAAAGCACTCTCATCGCAGTATATCTACAGTAGCTGCTAGTATTGGCACCAATAGCTTAGAGAAGTTGTCAACAATTGCACTGTAAGCGTTAGAATAGTGTTCAACAACAAAGAAGTCGATTTGAAGCTAAGTTATTGGTTCTATAGCTAGATTTGCTGCTTACTATCACTATTAGCAACATTTTCGTTCTTGACCATTCGAACAGCCTGGGACTTATGACCAAGTTTTAAATATTTAATTTCTAATTAATTTATCAAAATTCCTATCTTTTTCTATTTTATCAATAATAAAGATTTATTTTTCTATCAGGAAGAAATTATACTATATATACCCCATTACTATTTTCTAATTAAAATTAAATACCTTGATTCTATAACTAAATAAGCCTATAAAAACCATTTTAATATAATAGTAATATTATGCCTGTTTTATTTATAGTATTTTTAAATATATATTTTTAAACAAAATTGAGTTTAGAATACTATACATTAATTAAATTCAATAAGATTTGAATAATTATCATTGACTTAGATTGTTTTTTACCATTATGAATCAATATCATAATCAAAATTTTCTTGCTTGAACAACAAATTTTCCCAACTTATCATATTGTGTACAAAATGATTATTTAAATTTGGTTTTGTGATATTTTAACCAAATTTTATAAAATTAATCCAATTCTTAATTTTTAGAGAAAAATATATTGTCTTAATTAACTTTAGAAATTTATTTTTAAGATCATCATTATTTTTATTAATTTTTATTAAATAATAGAGATAAATTAAATCAAGCCATTCCATAACTTCAATTTCAATATATTTTAAGCAAAAAATGTTTTAAGCATAATTGCATATTTAAATTAAATATTTTCTTGAAAATTTTAATAATTGCAATATTTTTATCCTTATTTCTTAATATTTCAGCTGTCAAATATTTTATTATACCTTCTTCCATGATATAAACTCGCTCTTTTTAATTGAAAATATAAATAATAAATATTTAATATTATTAAATTTACAATTTGATGGGAAGTATCTAAAAAAAAGAATTAATATTTGAATTTCGTCATATACAAAGTGACATGAATTTTCTTTTCATCATAATTCCTTTTTAAATATATTTACTTTACTCATCATAAGTATTATAAAAATAATTATACAAATATCATTCTTATCTTTATCATCAATTAAAAAATTATAAAGGAAAAAATATTTATCGTAATATCTTTCAAATGTCTTCTTAAGAAAATTAAGTTTCGACAAAAAATCAAACTAGTGCTCAATGTAAAATTTATTTATTACTTTATTTCTTTTTTTTCTTCATAAACATTCAAATAATTGGATTGAAAATCTGAATGGACAAAGATACTCTGGGGACATAGACTTCATAAAACTTTCTGTTCAATATTTGCATTTTTATTTGTTAGGTCCTCTCTAAGAAGTTCAAAACCTAAATTATTGCGTAGGATTACTTTAATTCCATTCTATTTAATTTTAATTTATTTATTATATTAATGCATTTCTCTCCGCTTATATACAATTCTTTTACTTATTTATAAGTTAATTATATATTTAATGGAAGAAAAAAAGATTTTTTTATTTTATTTAATTCAAAATATTTTTAATACAGATTAAAACAATCATTACAATTTTAAATACACAAAAGATTATTTAATATAATTCTTATTAGTTTTTATTTTATTCATAATAAATTAAAAAATATTTTTATTTATGTTAAGTTGCCTACTTTAAAATAAAATATAAATTAATATACGGATTATATTCAAGAATTTTTATCTATGAAGTATATATTTATTATAAATTTTATATATATTCTATTTTATTCTTAGTTTGATTTACTGCAGTCTAACATTAAAATTTTAAATTGGAATTTAAATGATTTTTTATTATAAATTCCAAGTTAATAGTATCATATCATATATACTTTTTATAATTATAAATAGTGCAAGATTTGTGGTAAATATTTGAGAAGTGTTAATGAAATTAACATTTTATTAGTAGTGTTTGACCCTTTATAGTATAACTATTGAATAAGATGTCATGCATTATTTATTATTTTTTGTGGAATTTTCACACTAACATTCTTTAAAAGTATGTAAAAAGTCCTCACATTAAGTTTTCTTCGAGATTAATATAAAAAATATAATTTGATAATAAATTAATTAAAAATAATTATATAAATATTAAATATATAATGAGATCGTCTAGAAACTTGCCCTTAGTCTATAAATTATATATAAAATCAAGAAATTTAACAATTAAACATTTTTATTATATTTAGTTGGCAATTGTTAGGGAACAACCTATAAAAAACAATAATAATTGTAATATTAAACTATAATAGTTATATTGGTTAAAGATTGCCTGTTGTTACTGTAGTTATTGTAAAGATGCAGGATTCAGTTGTGGTTGAATGACAAGTTACTATTATAATTATAAAAATATAATTTAGTTCTTGAGTAAATGCAAATGTATAAAGATAAATATATATTAAATAATTTTTTTTTATTTTAGAAGTTTGTTGATATATTTAAAATAGAATTTCTACTACCCTTAATATATATTTTATATTTAAAAAGGTATAAAATTTAAAGAGTTGTTATTATTATAATTTTTATTCTTATATCAAATCGATGGAAGAAAACACGAATTAAGAACCAATAAAGATTTGAAATTATAAAATAATTCGATATTATTAGGGTAAGAACTGTGATAGAAGCTACTATTCAATATAAAAATTAAAAAATTTGAATAAATTAATTAATTTTAAATTAATATAATTTCATCAATATAATGTGTTTAAATTTATATTGAATCAGGATTTGCTGTTTTTAATTAAAAACTTTATTATTCAACACAGTGTTCTGAGGTTAACTCATGTATTAATACATTTACTACTGTTGTTAAATACTCATTCTTGGGGTCTCATTAACTAAATATAATCAAATTTTATTATTTATTCTTCAAATTGATACAAATTAATTTGCTATGAAGGTAAGACAAAATTTATAAAATGTAAGAGCTAATTTAATGTATTTATTAAGATTAACCTGGAGTGAATCATGAGGTGTACAGGGGGAAATTTAGTATGCTTATGGTAGTTTCCCTGTAAATTGATGAATTAAAATAAAGTATAAACAATATAAAATCTTAAATTAATTGCTTGTTTTAATATAATTTCAAATAATCAAATTATACTTTTAGTTCGGATAAAGAAATATTGAATTGCTCAACTATATAAGTTTTTAATAATTTGGGATATTGAGAGATAAAGAATTAATCTGAATTATTACTATCTTTTAGTAAATAAAAAATACGATTTAGATTTAGTTATCAGCTCTTCTAGCTGCTCATCTAATGATTAAAAACTTTTAATATACTATAATAGTGATATATAAAGTCAGGAAACTCGTACTTTTAACAAACCTAATTGCTATTAGTTTCAAAATTAATTCTTAAGAAATTTCAAAAACTTACTATAAAATAAGTAAACGGTCCATGAGTAGTAGTAGTAAATGTTCTCGAAGTTTTATCATAAATAAAATATAAATTAAAATACTATCACAACTAACAACATCTTCTACATTATTTTACCGAAATATTTGAACTCAATTAGATGATTAACTTTATTTATATAATGAGAACTAGAAGTGGATACATCTAAAAAGAATGAATTACCCAAAAAAATTATTTTCTATTATTCAGGTTATCAGGGATTTATAAATTAATTTCTAACTTTGTTCATTCTCAAGAACAAAATTTATCAAATTATTAATTCTTAAGGAATTCAACTGAAAAAAAACTGAAAGTAAAAACATAATGTTAAAATTAAATTTGAAAATTTCTCGACTCTTTATTCATAAAGGCTCAAATAAAAACCCCGTAGATATTAAATTATAAAATCTAATTAAAACACTATCAGAATTAAGCATTTCAGTATTTCTAAACAAGGAAATATTATAATGATATTGAAATATTACCATGGTTTAATATCATTTATAATAATTGCTTTATTAACTATGTAACTCCTTTTTGCTATAAGAATAGCTAAAATAGAAAATTAATAATTCAATTAAGCGAAGAAGTATGCTTGACCTTGAAGAGATTACTACACAATTATTAAACGGATCATAATTCAAAGATCTTCTATACCAATATGAAAGATTAGGTAAGAATAGTAATTAATTATTATTGAACATTCTCCAATTTGAAATCTATCTTATATATTAATCGATATATAAAACTAAAGGAGATATTGATAAAATTAGTATCACCTAAAGAATACTAAAGAAATATTAAAAAATATAGAAACTAGTAAAGTCGTGAAAGTTCTCATAATTATACAAATTATATATATTTACAAATTTACTGGGACTATAGAAAAAGCAACCAATACTGTATTATGCAAATATTTTTTTTATAAATTCTTTAAAAATACAATAGGATAAATAGTCCATTAGTATTAAAATAAGTTCCCAAACACCATGGCTGATTAATTATTTTCATTTATATGATTTATTTTTTATCTTTTATTATAATTAAAAATAATTTATGCATTGTGACTGGAATGTACTGTAAGTTTTGTCCAAGAGGCTGGAATAATAACACAGAATTGTAGCTTTTGTATTTTCTGTTTTCAAGTAAAACACATATTACAAACAAGATTATAAAATAAGCTTTAATTTAACATTATAATACTGTAAAATTTTAACATTACAATAATGTTATCACAGAATAACTTAAAAAAATTATATTTAAATTATTAGATCTAGTTCAAAAAAATGAAGGCACATGTCGTTAAGGAAATTGAAATAAAATTTTAAATTGCTTTGAATTAGTATATTTAATAAATTTGATTGATTAAATTTATTCAAAATAATAAAATTGCAAGACCTTGATTAAAACTTCCATTCTACAGTAGAAATGCTTTTGATTTTGAGAAATAAAAATAAATCCATTTTAATATAAAATTCATGATAATTTTTTCTTGAATTATAATACAAATAAAAACATTTTAACGTTCATTAAATCCCTCAAATATAAAAAGGAATATTCACCTATACACTATTTCTTAATCTTATCAAATGAGGAAGTTAATAATTCTAATTTTGAATTAAATAACTCCCTAATATATAAAAAGAGAATTCCATAATGATAATAACAATTTACCTAAAAATAAATTTATAAGAATTCTTTGCTTAATTAAATAAAAAATCATTTTTAAATTAACTTATTGACTGAGATAGACTTGACGCATACTTAATTGGATTTTATTAAAGTTTGTAAATACTCATCTTTTATTTTAATAGAATTTAATTAAAATATATTGATATTGATTAATATAACTTAGCTTATTTAAAAATAAAAACTGTGTGTAAACTCGTCTTGAGCTAGGCTTTTCACTAATATAATACAATTTATTTTACTTCTGTAAAAAATACGAGTCTGTAGAAATTTAAACTTAATTTAAGTTAATAAGACAATTAAGTGGCACTATTATACTAAGCAATTCAAAGGATATAATTTTAAGTTAAAGTATAGATAGTTAAAAGTTTAAATTGTATAGACGCAAATCATATATCACATGTCTAGATGAGAAATATAAAAATGAAGATATTTATATTAAAAAATTAGAGAATTTTATGTAAATGAAAAATGTGTTCTCATTGAATTCTGCTCCCATGAATTATAATAATAAAACTCTAACTACCATAGATTGTATAAGAATAATAAAACTAAAAAATTTATTTTATAACTACGTAAATCTAAAGTTATTTCATTAAGGAACTTAAAAAATTCATTAGAAATTATCATTAAAAGAATTTTAGTAAGAGATCATGAGATAGATGAAATTTTCCATTAGATGATAGTACTAGATATAGTTTTTTAGAGTAATGTAGTGAATTATTAAAATAATATTACAAACAAAAATATATAAAACATTTGATTTTGCCTAAAAGAGATAATCAAAAAATTGAAGAATAAATCTTCCAATATTTAGTTCTTATTGAACTCTTTATCTTGTATATAAAATTAAAAGTATAATGTTTAAATGATAATCAAATAGAACTAAATCTTATAGCCTAAAATCATGAAACTTTTCCCATTTCAAAATTAGAATCCCATTTATATAACACATTCAAGATTAAATGATTACAAAATAGCGGGGGGGGTCTAAGTCGGTGCAAAAATTTTTTCAAAATCCTAAGTCGGTGCAAAATTTTTTTTCTCAAAAACATCAAAATCCCTAAGTCGGTGCATGATAAATTTTTGACATTAATGATATATTTTATCATCCTACCCCACATAAAAAGTATCATTATTAACTAAAATTTATGTCTCAGCTTCTCAATCGAACTCCTTCATGAAATATTGATCATAGGACACTAATAATATTATTACAAGAATACTTTTTCTCTGTGACAGATATTTGTTAAAGTAAAATAAAAAAATACTATTTCATATTTTAATATCTAATTAGTCAGTAAGCAACAAAATTGGGAATTAAGAACATCATAATTATTCGCTAAATTTAATGATGAATTAAAAAATTCGTACATACTGATTAGAGTATTTAAAAAAAGACAACTAATTGAGCCAATGGTTTTTATAATAAGGCCAGACATCATTAAATTTAGCGAATAATTATGATGTTCTTAAACCCCAATTTCGTTGCTTACTGACTAATTAGATATTAAAATATGAAATAATATTTGTTTATTTTACTTAAACAAATATCTATCACAGAGAAAAAATATTCTTGTAATAATATTATTAGTGTCCTATGATCAAAATTTAATGAAGGAATTCGATTGAGAAGCTGAGACATAAATTATAGTTAATAATGATACTTTTTATCTGGGGTAGGATGATAAAATACATCAATAATGTCAAAAAATGATCATGCACCGACTTAGGGATTTTGATGTTTTTGAGAAAAAAAATTTTGCACCGACTTAGGATTTTGAAAAAATTTTTGCACCGACTTAGACCCCCCCAAAATAGCTACCTATATTAATTATTTATAAATTTAATTAAAAAGGAGAGTCATTTTTAGATTTATCTTCTTTCTGAAATTATGATAGATAATTTAAAAAAATTGTAGCGATTCATAAAAATCAGATTCGCTTCAATTATTTAACACTCCAAGATACTTTCAGATAGTTAAGTCTGAAGTGATTATGTTAATGAAAAATACTTAGAAATAATCTATAGCATTAAGGAAAAAAGATAAAAATTATAAAATCAAAAAGAATGAAGACTAGAATGATATTTAAGGCAAAATATGAAAGATGTCTCAATGGATTAAAACTCAACCAAAAAAAGACCTAGACATCAAATTATTATCCGTTTTATGGATAAAAAAGTTTAGTTTATATATTGAGATCAAATTAAATCTTTATTTAATTTATAATAGCTAATAATAACAATAAAAATAATAAGGCATGCATTTATGTATGAATAAAACTTAAAAATAGGAGAATTTTTTCTAAAAATAGGTAGGATATAAAGACAACATTCTATTCTTTTTTTATAAATAAGCAAGTTATAGTACTTCAAAATAAAATGCAGTAACGCAATATTTTAAATAAGTGGAGTTTGTTACCTAAAATGATCATATCAATTGTAAAGTTTTGTTAAGCATTCTATTCTTATAAATTAAAATATTAGTAAACAACTTGTTCTGCCGAGACCCCTCCCCCCTCAGCGAGACCCCTCCATCAACCGAGACCCCTCCCCCCTCAAACCGAGAATCCCCTTTTATTATAGTCTTTTTATGAATTTATTTTTTACTCAGAATAAATTTCTTGCCCTTCGGACAGATATTACTATCAAAAATAAATTTTGATAAGTTCCACTACGTCCGTCGACTTTTGTTTAGTTTATTTAGAACATACTCCCATAGGGAAATATTTATAATAAGGTTCAATTTTGACTATCATAATTAATAATATGATTTAATTGATAGACATAAATTTGAATTAAAAATTTTTTATAGCTAAAATCACTTACACTCTACTATATAGTAAAAATTAATATAAAAATTTTTCATACTATTTTTAACTTCATTTAAATATAAAAACTTTTATTATTATTACTTATTTAGTTAATTACTATTAAAATCATATTTTATTCATATATATATTTAAATGGTAATCCTAAACACAAAAAATTGTCTTTAATTTTTCAATAAACTAAGCTGAAGAAATAAGATTTTAATAGTAATTAACTAAATAAGCAATAATAATAAAAGTTTTTATATTTAAATGAAAGTTAAAAATAGTAGGAAAAATTTTTATATTAATTTTTACTATATAGTAGAGTGTAAGTGATTTTAGATATAAAAAATTTTGAATTCAAATTTATGTCTATCAATTAAATCATATTATTAATTATGATAGTCAAAATTGAACCTTATTATAAATATTTCCCTATGGGAGTATGTTCTAAACAAAAAAATGTTCTAAACAAAAGTCGACGGACGAAGTGGAACTTATCAAAATATATTTCTAACAATAATATCTGTCCGAAGGGCAAGAAATTTATTCTGAGTAAAAAATAAATTCATAAAAAAACTATAATAAAAGGGAATCCTCGGTTTGAGGGGGTCTTGTTGAGTGGGAAGGGGGGTCTTGGTCAGAACACATATTAATTTTTGTCTCTTCTTTAGATTTAATTTTTTAAATATTTGAAACTTAATTTTTTAAAAAAATTAATTTTTTCTTAAAACTAAATAAATTATGGGATTTATTAATTCCATTACTCTATTTTCTCATTGTAGAAGTGAATTAATTAAAGTACGATTAAATTGCTTGCTATATTTTGCCAAGATTAACTTGATTTATTAAGGTTTTTCAGAAAATTACTATATAACAACATATTTGGTAATGTCCAGCTGATTTTGATTGAAAATAGTTCGATTTTTTGTTTTGGACAAATTTATTCTGTACTTATTTTATTAATTAATAATTTGATTATTTTTAATTTTACAATTCAAATGTAATCTTATAATAATTATATAATTTTAATTAAACTTTGTAATAAAATTTTATACATAATGTAAATCGGAATTATATTTATAAAATATTGTTTTTTCTTACACAAAATATTTCAATTATCCAAAAGTTTAATATTTTATCAATCATATGAATTATTAATACCTTGGTTTACACTAAACTCAACTAATTTGCCCTATTTTAATGTCATTATAATTATAGTTGTAATATTTATATTTTTTCTAGTAAAAAGTTTTTTTTTAATTTGAGATAAATTCTTAGAAATAATACATTCTATTATTTTTAGGAGCCATCAACCACCGCAATCAATAGCTCAAATCCCATCAATAGTGTGATCAAGCTTTTAGTTCACAAAATATGATAATAATGTAATAATTTATATAGGTTTAATTAAAGTTAAAGTCTTAAATTTTCATATGAATCTCTCGCAAATATTTTTATATAAATATTTTCACAGTCTGAATAAATACAAGTATTTATTGACCTTTTTCTTGAAATAATTTATTAAAGTTCCCTTAAATGTGAAAAGGCTTTTGTAAATACTTACAAATATTTTTCATCCTTCTTTTTTAAGCTTAAGTTATAAAATATTTCAAATGACAATTAATCCTGATAATTGAAGGTAACCAGAAAAAATGTCTTGAAAAAGAAGTAATTTAATATAAGTTTGAATTAAATCTATTTTATTATCTTCCAGATTTCTAAATATAATTTGACATCAATAACATAAAAAGTATCATTAACTTGCCTCATCATATATTAAATGTTCAATAAATTTCTTTTAAAATAAAATACCCAATATAACCCCTAAAATATTATTATTAATCACTAGTTGACTTATTTTATTATTAAAATTCAATCACAGATTCTAAATGGGTTTAGAATAGCGATAAAATATGCTGTGTCAATTCCAAACATGAAAATACTTGAACCTATGATTATATATAAAATGGAAAAATTTGGGTATTGACGTCAAATACTCCCCGATGAAGTCATTTACTCACCACTGACGTTAATTACTCACCACTGACGTCAATCGCTCATAATGACGTGTAGTTACTCACCAGCTTTTAATAATGGTAAAATTGTAAAAAGCACAATTAAATTAAAAATTTAAGTTTCAAGCAAGGTTTTAAGGGGTTTACCTTATAAGAGTCACAGGGGTGGAGACCCCTGATTTTATGCCAAATAAAAATATTTTTAAGAGCATGGATCAAGTGGATAGCAAGGTCCCTTGTGAATGTCTGGAGTCTTTACAAGATGAAACGTCATAAACCGCTACCTTTTCGACGAGCAATAATTCTGACCGAAGCATCAATTAAAATCTGCTTAATAAAGTTTTACATCTCGTTCCTACTCTTTCAATACAGTCGATGAAGTTAACTAACATTACCTCATTACATTTAATAATATACTAGACTATGGAATAAAATGGAGATTACACATTCTAAGCTTCAACGTAAACAATAAATCTTCAAAATTTCATAACTATAAAAGAAGAAGCAGCCAAATAAACATCATTCCGGTAAAAAGAGGAGGTTAATCAATTAACTTAGTACCACTAGCCAATAACAAGACCAAAAATCAAGAAACAACTCAAGCAAATTTTTGCTTAACAACCATTTCTTTCTTAAATCTTTTTCCTTACAAACTAAAAAAGAAGTAATTAATCGATATGAACTTAAAAGATATCCAAAAGTACAAAGATTGATTTTGTACTAATTCAACTAGAACCTGAAATGTATGTAATCTTCCTTAAAATTTGGATTCTATGAAAAAGGTATTCTCTTGTATATAATACTTATAGGCTTTAATATCCACTTGGAACAAGTAAAAGACATAGAGACGAGAAAGGTAGGTGGGCAAATGCCATGCAACCCACTTGATCCATGATCATAAATATTTTGATTTGGCATCAAATCAGGGGTCTTTACCCCTCCTACTCTTATAGTCTTTTAGGGTAGGGTAGCACCCCTTCAAACCTTGCTTGAAACTTCACTTTTTACAATATTACCATTTTTAAAAGCTGATGAGTAATTAACGTCATTATGAGCGATTGATGTCATCAGTTAGTAATTGACGTCAGTGGTGAGTATGACGTCATCGGTAGTAATTGACGTCAACCCAAAAATTTTACACAATTTTATTTTATTAAATTAAAAATTATTCGGCCCCCCCCCAAAAAACGCAAAAAATTTTATCCGATAATATTTTTTCCGTAATTACGTATTTATTTTTTTACGTAATTTTAAAAATCTGAAAATACGTAAAAATGAATATTACTTTTTTATGTCAATTTTTATTAAAATTTTTTGCCATGTATTATCATATATTGAATATAAATTTTATTTTATATTTTTACTTTAAAATTTAAAATTACATTCTAATTATACAATTAATATATTTTGTTTATTTTTTTATTTTAATAATTATTTAACATTAAAATGATATGCATAAAGTTGTAAATTTCTTAATAATATTTTAATAAATTTTAAGGAATTTACTAATTCTTAAAATTTCTATGTAGATTACTTGACTAATTTTAACTATTAATTTAAAAATGATTTTGATTCATATTTTTTATAGACTTATTATGTTCCTTAATGGTTTTAAGATTTATAAATGAATCGAGCTTAATATTTTTGTAACAAAATAAAAAAGAATTAATAATTATTTTTTTAAAAAAAATAATATCAGTTAAACTAGTAATAATTAAAAATATCTTCTTTGACTTATTATTTTTATTCTACTTCTAATTCGTTATAAAAGATTTGATGATGAATAATTAAAAAAATACTATCACTATCAACATCCTAAAAGTATTAAGAAAATAATGAATCGAATCTTACACTAATTACAAACAGATTTAAGATTATATAATTTAATCAAGAGTTATGGTGCAATAGCTCTACAAGATTTTTTGAACCATATTTATAGAATTTAAATAGATATTTACACTTAAATTCATTAGTACTAAATATTTTAATAGACTAATTTTTCTAATGAAAGATTAAATTATACATTTAGAGTATATTAAAACCAATTAATTATTTTATAAAATATGTTGATTAATTAAGCAAACATATTAATATTGAATATCTATAAGGAAATTAATTGAATTATGAAGTATATAACTTTATCTTCAAATAATTAGTTATTAAATTGATTTGTACAACGGAAAAATTGGTTAAGTTTTGTAATTCATGAATTATTTTACTAAAATTGTTTCTAGAATTTTTTTAATTTAAATAAATAGACGATTTGGTTCTTTAAATTAATCAGTTATAATTTAAGGTTAAATTGAAAACTTTATTGGTTGATTAAGAAATATTACCTTTAGTAAAATTGAGTTAAAATTACTGATATATCGAAGAATTGATTTATTGTTACTTAATGTCACTCTAATTTATAACTTAAACAATTTTTATTTTATATTCATTTATCCAAATCGAAGGTATTTTAATTATTTTATATTATTCGAGAATATTTAAATATACGATTTTAAATGAAACTTAGCAATAGTATTTAAAAGTGATTAATATAGTTTATTTTCAAGATTTAAGATTTAGATATTACTTATATAGGTATATACTATAATGTTATATAGTGTAAATTTCAATCAAATTCACAATTTTTATTCAAGAAATTTATCAAAATTCATAATATTCTTTGATAATTACTAAAAAAGCAAAGTCTTATTAATAATATAATTTTAGACTTTAAAATTTTTAAAATTCATTTTTACGTATTTTCAGATTTTAAAATTACGTAAAAAAATAAATACTTAATTACGGAAAAAAAATTATCGGATAAAATTTTTTGCGTGTTTTTGGGGGGGGGCCAAATTATTCTTTATAATTCTATTTGATTTGATATAAAATTATTAGTCTGCTTCGAATTAATTAAAAAGAGTAAAATTAAATACCAAAAAAATGAAATTGAATAGACAAAATTATAATTTATTAATATTTAATTTTTTAAAGAAATTGGAAATTGCTGCTATGAGCAAAAATGACAATATTTTTTAGAAATTATTATTCATAAAATATTCTTATTTACTGATTAATATAATTTAACTAGATAAATTAACTTATTTTATATATCTTAATAAATGAAAATGTCTTTTAAGGATATATAATTTAAGTTATATTTTGTAATTCATATTTTTTTCTTTTTAAATTTAGATTAAATAGATAAATAATAGATATATGATCCAATTAATTTATTTAAGCTAGTTTATTCTGCTTGTGTGATCAAAGCAGTATTTTATATACATAAGAACTTTACATATTTATATTTTTCTATAAAAAATAATAATGCAAATGTTGTTACATTTAATTTTAGGAATTATATTAATTAAATATAAAGAATATGTAAATTAGTTTAGATTTTATTATTATTAAATTATAATTTTTACTTCCAGTTTTAATTTAATGATAAGGAATTAAAAATTACATATTTAATTATTCTGTAAAATATGCATTATAAAATTATGTTTTTTGTTCTCAATATGAATAATGTTGTAATTTCAAGTAAAGATAAATTAATTATACATTAACTACAACTGTATAGAACTTTTATTGTAAGAAATGTGAAATTAATTTTTTTTTAAAAATTAGTCAATTCAATCCATACTGTATTAGTATAGTAGCTCATTATATATTTAAGGAGGAAAATGCATAAATTATCTTTAAAGAAAGTAATCTTTATGAACAGCTATTTAAAAAACTTCTCTTTCATATAATAACTATAAAATTTTTTCATAAAATGCTTAAAAGTATTTAAATTTTACCGAGAACTAAACCCTTTAAACTCATATATTAAAAATGAAATTAATCATTTTATATGCTTAAATTTTTTACTTAATTTAAATTGTTATATAAATACTAAAAAAATCCCTTATTTAAAATCAAATAGTTAAATTGATACAATAAAATAAAAGGCTATAAAAAATTGATATTCTTAATCATTAATTACAAAACATTTGATAACAAAAAATGTTGACGAATAAAAATTATCTAAAAATCTTGTTACTATTTTTAAAATGTTTTTTTCAACATTTTTAATAAATCAGCAACCATATTATACTCATAAATCTTTCATTAATTATGGTTGAAATCACATTTAATTTTTACAAACCCAATTTAAATGCAGTTTTATAATAAATGCAGTAATATAGGAACATGTAGAAGTTATGAAGAATGAAGATATTCATTTATAAAATCACAATATTGTTTATTTATATTTAGATATTTAGTTTTTTATTTAACTCAGTATGAATTATGATGAAATATAAATAAATTTTTAATTAAAAATAGAATCATATATTAAGTATAAAATAAAATAATTATTTGGTCAGCCGAATAAAAATATAAAAATATATTTTTAATTTTATAGTTAAATTTACTAAACTTTACTTTTTTTTACTAAACCATTTTACAAAATAAATTAATTAAACAAAACTAGGCTTTAGATCTATTAAAAGATAAATAACTGTTTTGTAAGGGTGACTGTTAAAATTAAAATTTATTTCGATTTAATTCATAATTATTATAATTTTTAGTAGGTTGCTTTTATTTAAATTACTCTACTACTACTACTACTACTACTACTACTACTACTACTATTACTACTACAACTACTACAGGGGGGTAGTATGAAATTAAAAAGCAACCTGATAATTTCATTAAAACTTTTGACTATTAAATAGAATAAAGTCTAATTAAATTTTATTTGTCAACCTGACTCCATTCAAGACATGCATACAGAAGACCATAGGATGTCCTCCCTTAAGAAGAGCCATTCCTCCTCATCTATCGAGCTTTCGCCTTCTATCCTGGTGCCCCTCTTCGCTGCCGAGTAGAATGTCTTGCTCCCAGTACCAGTTAGCATCTTTAAATAGAGATTAGAAAGACTGCTCGATGTCATAAACGACTCCGGATAGCTTGCCTTGAACATTAGAGAGACTGTCGATGCCATTCTTGGACATGAGAACACATAAAAATATGGCCGCCTTGTGCAGGAATAGATAGAACTTAAGACAATGGCAAGGCAGCTCTTCCACCCAAATATATTAAGAAAAAGAAACAACATACTTTTGAAGAAACGGAGGGAGATTAAACAATGGCAGACAATACGAAGTGTATCTACTCAAGCAATTCAAAAGTAAAGGATGATGGAGAGATTATCGATTTTAACACTTTGGGGACAAAGCCCAACGACTGTGCTGTATCACGTACCGATCAAGAAGTTTCCATTATTCCGTTTAACGATGGCTTTTATTCAGAGAGATTGGTTGAGGGAGCGCCAGCTCCTTTATCCAAAGATTCATCGTAAAAAAACCAGCCATTAAGTAACGGTAAAGTAAATAAAGACATACTAGAACAAATTAAACAATTCAATAAATAACTATTTAGCTCAAACTATGAGCACTCTAAAATAACTGCAATTAGTAAATATAAACGGCTTTAAAGATTAAAGTTTAAAGATGAAGCCTAGTCTCCAAATTCATTAAACCGACTAAGGATTAAGTACATTTGGAAAAATACTATAAGATAACTATGAGATTGGTAAAGGAGGCTGAGCGCAAGGAGGCAGATGCCTTGTGAGAGTAAATACACTACGTTACCTATGGTCTGTAAGCAATATCGAAATCAAGAGAGTCACGCATTCCAGAGGAGGACTTGGGAAATCACATTTGTTGTAAGAAGCTAATAAGGACTCGTTTATTCTAAAAAGAAAGATTCTATAAGCACACAAGAAATTGCATTTTAAGGCCAGAGTGCCGCTAATACATCGGACAAGTCTAAAGAAGAGTGGTAGAGACATTTCAACGACTATATAAAAACCAGGAGGAGTCACTCTCAAAATACATAAACTCGCTCTTTAATGACACTCTTTCGACAAATAGATTTTCTAAGAGAACTTTGAGGATCGTCGACAACGCAAGGACGATTCAACAGACTAAAATTAACGATAGCAGACTAAAGAAGAATTGGATCAACCTCAACCACAATAATAATAAGTCATATAAGCAGATCTTAAGAGGAATAAGGCTAGATTCTTTCAAGTATACCCAAAATACTTAGAGTCAAGACAACTTAAACTTTGATGAAATTAAAGAAATTAGTGAGAAACTCCCTCCAACTACCACTTTCTTAAACGAAACTAATCCATAGGTCGAAACTTCGACTAAGTTCCCGTCAATTGGTAATAATGAGTATAACATTGAAGAGTTACAGCACATGGTGAAGGCGCCTTATCGTGTAACCAAAGATAGTTCATTGTAGATAGAGAATCGTAGCAATTATCTAAGAGAACAATTCTTTGAGATCAAAAATACTCGCTATAATTGAGACTCTTAAAAGTAAAAACAAATGGACCGACCATCATGAGCAGTGGCGAAACGAGCTAACATCAACATTCTTAAAGCTACTTGATGAATGGCGCGAGTTGGTTAAATCTAAAAAGCACGACCTGCTCCTTCAATTGGTAAGATTAGAAGGTTTAATTGACTTGGGCTAGCTTATTGATCTCTTTCCACTCTTGGATCCACTCTTACAAGAATTAATTCCAAGAAAAGAATGCTTAGTAAAGCCCCCAAAAGTAAAAAGATCCATGTACCAGAAGCGTGTGAACCCTAATTAATTCATGCTATAGTGGGCCGCTTTGTATAAGCAATTGGATAATAACCTAGTGATAATAGAAAGGGTAGTAAAGTATACTATCGTCCAAGCAAAAGAGTACGAGCTATTGCCAATTCTTTGCCTCGAGAGAATTACGAAGAACACCCTTATTGCAATTCAGAAAATAAAAAAGCAAAATACTAAGAATTAAGAGTCCATGTTACGTAATGTAAGTTTGCAGGTATGGGCAGTAACAAGAAAGCTGGCTTAGTAGCAGGAGGTACTAGAACAAATGGAACATCATTTATCATATTTGAATAAAGAGGCAACAGTAAAGCCATCGACTTTACGACAAGCCATCGCTTGGTTAAATAATTTGCCTCCCTTGTTAGCTTAGCTATCTCTATGGGAAAGTAAAGGGGCCGATCCAAACTTTGCAATGATTATGGGCGAGAGCAATGCAAATTAGCTACTAAATTCGAGGGCCTTCTTATTGGATGATGTCGAGAGCAGAGAGGTAGTGTTTGACAACAGCATAGCACTTCAATACAAAACTTTCAAACCCCTTAAACCAGGTTGCTGACGTGATAGTTTTAAAAACTTTGCATTCTATCAAAAGAAATTTGTCAAATAATGACAATGATGATGGTTGTGAGGAGATTACTTAAACTCATTGAGTAGAGCAGCCTAAAGAGATCAAATGCAAGTATTTGACATCAAAATCAGTTGAATACTCTCATAATAGTGAGCCGGCTAGACCATTATATATTTCAAGTCTTAAACTTAAATTATGATATCTGCAATTTTACAAATTATTGAAGTTCTTCTTCAATGATGATAGGTTTTATCGCAGTAAAACTTTTGATGATTTGTACTACATATGACTGTCTTATTCACGCAATTCACAGATTTCAATCGCACTCGCTCACAACTAACTTTTTAATTACTATTAAAGATTTAAAACTCACTGTCGCTCTCTTCCTAGTTTCTTTTAAAACATAATCCTACAAATACTTATTTTACTGCATTTAGTTAGCTACTTGATATTGATGGGGATAACCTAAAATCAGCAAGCTTGTATTTTGTCAAGCATTTAATGTTATTTCACAAGTGAAATTAAGACTGTTGTAGAATGACACTTTTAAGCATTGGGTAATGATAGCATTCTCTATACGAAGAAAGTCATGACATGGGTCGATAAATTTAATTATTAGGAGAATTTTATAGATATTCATCCTTCAGAATGCGTATTAGTAAGTAAATTTTGGAAAGATTTAAACACAAAAACTTCATATATTAAACTACTGCTTATTCAAACTCTAACTTTGTAGTGGATGGTTCTCTTGAGTTTGTCCTTGGCCAAAGTTGTCGCTCATTATATTTAGACTGCGCATCTAATGTCTTTATGGCTACCTGCTGGGATTAGGTCTTCAATCGTTTTACTTGCAGAAGAAATCCTTCCTGTCTGCTCTCAAATGCTCTTCTTCTTCTTTAGTCTCTTCGCACTCTTATCTGGTTCGTCGGCGCTTCGTATTGGACTTCAATGAGGAAACAGCCCTGCCTTTGCCTTCTACAATTGTTCAATCAATTTTTTACTTCACTTACAGGAAAGAAGCATGCACCGGTTGAAGGCTTCCGCAAACTCGGGACGAAGCTATACATCTAAAGAGCGCTTTTCCACCTTTCATGAAAACTGCTTTTGCCTGGCCTAGTTAATCATCTCTTGCAGCTATTCAGGTACGATAGTATATAGGATGTCTCCCACCCATTTTCTATCTATATTCTTCCAGTCACGAGGAGATGGTAGGTGGCTCATAACTTATTCATACTATTGGGCTAGATTGAGGAGGTCCATTACAGTTAGACCTTCGAGCTAAGGAATAGCAGAAACTTTTACCATATCTCATGAGATGAACTACTTAAATAATGGAAGTGATGAAGTTATTGTGAACTTACATTTTTCACCCTTAAGAATCTCACTTAGAAAATAAGAATTGGTTGATTGGAGACTCGGCAAGTAGGCCTTGCAGTCTTGAGAGAGGAAGATGTATAAATCCTTCTTACTTTGCAGTTTAGTCTGTAAGTCCAGCAAATTTATCGGCTACTAGTTCATTTAATCTAATAATATCCTCTAATTTATTGCCTTCAGAATTAAATCACAGTGGCTCAGGATTCTTGGGGTTTTGTGGAGAGTGCCATGATTTCGTAAATTTCACACTATTAAGAACACTTTTCTATCTAAAAGAGAATCCCTATACAGAATCCGGTAGAACTAAAAGGAATTCCTTAAGAAAATAAATGAAAAACTTCTACTCTTAAGAGGATACTCAGGATGCTTACTACTAAATCTCAACGATTAACCAAAATCAGGATTTTTACTATCAGGATTTGTAACTAGAGCCTCTTTCATCACAATAGCATTAATAGAATGAATTAAATAAGACCAATTGATAAATTCTCAATGATTAGGCAATTTATAACATGACATAATTAATATACTAGAGCTTAAGAGACCCATGTTAAGTTGTGCTAAGCGCACATTCAGCGAACTCCTTCACTATGATAAAAGAGCAATTTATCTGAGACTAACATCCAGTTCAGAATAAAGTTAGAAGCAAACTTATCGACCCCAAACCAGCAGTTGTAACAGCTATGAAGCATGAACCTGGACTAACTTCAATGATAGGAGAGTCTGCCATTAGAAGTCTTGCTATAATGTCGCTAGAGTACCTCGACCTTAAGCTAGAGACATATACTCAGCGTGATAATTTTGCTACTAATGAAGAAATTCAATGCAATTATGAGGCAAGCGAATTCTTGCACAAGCCTTTGATCCTTTCGGAATTACGAAATGGAATTGATGACTACATATGCAAATGAACAAATCCAACTCAAAGACTCGCACAATAGCGCAAAACTCCCGAGTTTAAGAGAACGTAGGTCCAAACTAGGAATAGTACTGTGATGCGACTTTTCAATCAAGGATTTTAAGGCAAATGCATTTCAAACATTTTGGGAATTAAATATTCTCTCGTTTAGAAGATTTTAAGAGGAAAACAAAGCCTCCAAAACCAGGCAGACTTAAAGCAATACGTAAGGAGCAAAGATTTGCTTCCTAATAGAGCTAAACAATTTATAACGGATATGGCCAGAGAATCTGGAGCAATAATTACATCTGAAAAAATCAAATAAGAACTCAAGGATGAGTTAGGAATTAGTGTCTCAAAGTACAAAATCATAAAATTTCTAAAGTAAGTCCTGGGATTCTCCTATCATAAGGTGTACCAGATTACACCAAATCACAATACGTCCATTTCGAAACTAGCAAGACAACTGGCCGCTGCTGAGTATATTCGTGCTATGTGTCGGGGAAAAATACTAATCAATGTGGATGAGACTATAGTGAAAGTACCGACAATCGGCACTATACTTGGGCACCACCCGGGACTACAACCCTCTCTACTTCAGCTAGAAGAATGATCAAAGTTTCTATAACTGCTGCAGCTTGCAGTGATGGGAAATTACTCTTCACCGTAAATAATGGGACTACCAATAGTTCAACCTTTATTCATTTCATCACCTTATTGGTAAGGCATTTGGGCAGGCTTGACCCTTGGTGGTTCACCAAATACCTGATCATAGTAGACAATGCCCCTTATCATAAGAGTTTCGTCACATTAGAGGCGATGAAACTGATGCACTTGGCAATTTTATTTCTGGGTCCTTACTAATTTGACCTCGCGCCTGTGGAACAGGTTTTTCGTTGCATCAAATAGCGTGATCTTAACGAATCCAAGTGTCCGGTGTCAACAAAGTAACTAACTCATAGAAGCTAATTTATTTATAGGAGGCAGATCTCAAAGTACATGCAATTATTGGCGTTGTAGATATCAAATTTGGACATGACCTGGTTAAAAGCAGCGTTTTAAAAGGCACTCGTAACAGCATTACAACATTTGAGTTTGTGTAATGTGTGATCTATATCACAATCTAGAGGTATGAATTTAATGCATTTTGATTTCTCTTTTAGATTTGAAGTTTTGTAAATTTGAATTATTTCTTTCAGCTTAGCAGATGTCAGTCTAGGAGGTGACAAGTCACTACATTGTATCATGAATAATCGAATGGTTCTTAATTGGAAAGGTTAAATTAAGCCTGAGAAAAGCTACGTTAGTGTAACAATACTGGTAAGTTGGACATCTAGAGCAATATGTAAATATTTATTTGAAACGATTTATGTTTACTTAAATTAATTCCAATTTAAAATTGAAGTAATTTCATTTTAAAAGCATTTAATTATCAATAATCATAATTAAAATAGCAAGAGGATGTCTCTTAAAAACATGAAGGAAACGTAAATTATCAAGAGCAAATAAGACAAAGGGATGGATAAAGAGCAAGTGAATTACAATGTGGACAAGATTTTGGAAGCTCGCAAGATAGGAAATGAAATGGAATTTCTCATAAGATGGGAAAACTATACTTCAGAGTATGATTGTTGGATACCAGAGTCAAATCTTCTTGGAGAGAGGGCAAAGAATGCAGCAGAGAAATTTCTAATAGACAAAATGCCTGAGCCATGGACGTTAAAGTTTATCAATTGAGATGCACCTCACGATTGAAAAGAGTTATGAACGGAGGATAGTAGTAACCGGGAAAACAAGGGCTGAAATATAATAGCATAATGAGGATAAAACCTCGCATGTGGCAAGACCTCTCATTCCAATCTGTCTGCTCTAACCGCAACCAGTAACAAACTCAATAGCGGACACTGACGAAGATGACGATGGATAATCTGAATCCAGCGATACCTAAGAAGGTGATGAATAGAACAGATAATCTCATGTAATAACGGAGCTGGATAACCATGAGTGTGCTCTCCTCAATTATTCAGGTGAATGAGAAAATCGGTGGCTCGGTAAGCATGACATGTTCCAAGACATTAACTATGGCTCGATGGTTGAGTAGACTCGAGAAAAGTTCATTCAAGGAGCCTATAAGCAGATTCTCTAATAATTCAAAACAACCCGTTTATACTCAGAGAAAGTAAAGTAGTTACCGCACGATGAAATTTTCAAGAACACGTATTGGCATCCGGGTAAGCAAGATTAAAAGACACTAACTTGCTTTATTACTGCAAGCAACATGGTAGCTGGAGGCCCACTGTTTGATTCTCCAGAAAAGTTTCACGCTTTGTATGAATCAAGAGCCCACATCTAAAAAAGAAGAAATTTAGAGATGCCTTGGGAGGAAGGATACTGTTACAAAAACTTGCCATATCTATTCTACGACCCCAATGAGGATTAATGGGACAGTCCTATTTTAACAAGAGTGTTTTCTGGTGTAATTCTTAGAAATATGAAAGCTAACATACATTAGGGATGGTGGGGTCTCTTAGAGACCGAAAACCCAGATAGAAAGTTCATAATCTAAGTATTGATAAGAAACATCGCAAATAAAGATGGCAAAGAGGAATTGTAATAGCAGTGTCATGCAGCAGTCGTAGTAAAAGATCAAAACTAGTGGCTGCTTCTTGACTCGGCAGAAGATGGGCCGATTGAAATCACACCCGACGGAGATAGGCTAAGTGATTGGTATCAAGGGGTGTTATACATTGCTATGCTAGCTATTCGTCCAGATAGTCCTCCATAGAATAAGAGGGAGGCGTTCAAGAGGGAGAGGCAGCGCATCATGAATGGGGAATGGGGATAAGGCAAGGCGACAGGAAGCTTATTTAGAGCAGCAGGAAAAGTTGTCGAAAAGATCGGAGAACCAACCCACACAACCAAGGAAACAAATAGCAGAGAACCAAAAAGTCAATGCCAGTTAGTACTTACAGGAAATCCAGAGCAGAGTAACTAATTGGCAAAAGAACAGATAAAGATAGAGACGCAGATGCTTAAAGAGCATTATTAGAAAGTACTCAAAAGCCAGGGAAAAGAGGTCGTAAATGCATAATAATTCAAAGAGGACTAAACTCGAGAACATTCTAGCGGAGCATGTGTTGATGATGTAAAAACAAAGTTGAAACTTGAAAAAATGTTTCACTACACCTCATCAATTGGAAAATTGGATGTGCTACCATTTCCCGCTGATGTTCAATAAAAATTGCAATCTCCAGAGGAAGACAGTGAGATAGTTTAAGCTGCCCATTCTTGGGTTGTGCTTGAGGGCTCAAGAGCGAAACTGGCCCACTTTAAGACATAGATAATTGCAGATGGAGGGCAACAAAAATAAGAAGAGCCGCTTATTGTTAGAAATGACCTCAACACAGACTGGGTGGAGGAGAAATTCCAGAAGATTATACTTTCAATCGAGGAATAGCTCTTCAGCTTCACATTGAAGATGTTTCAGGAAAACCCCTTCATCCCGTACTCCCTTGTCAATAACATCAAACGCATTATCTCTAAGACAAAAGCCACTGAGATTTAACGCCGCTATGAATAAGAAATAAAGCTAGAATAAGAGAATATCAAGAAGGACAATGACCCTAGGGTGGCACCTGCCGAAGCAAGAACTTGTTAACTGCAAACAATTAAACTGATTAATAAACTATGACTATGCCTATTAAATGCAATTAATTAATAAATAAAAGTAAGTATTTAAAATTTCTTTTCACTTTATTTAAACATCTTTTATATATAATTTCAATTTTTTTGAATTTTTTTCTAGTTTACTATGAATATTTAATACATTATGTATGTCTTAAAATTTAGAATTGAATTAAATTTATTAAAAATAAATGAGAAAAATACATAAGAGCGTAATTTAAACAAATACAATTATATATTTGCTATAAATTATTGTTTTAATTTATTCTAAATAAAATCTAATTTGCTTTATACTTAATATTTAAAAATTAATCATTAGTCCTAATCCCCAATAAAAGAATGAAATCATGCTCAAAATAAAAGTATAATAAACATTAATTAGAAATAAAATTAATCCTATTTAAAGTTAAAAAAAAGCAATCAATTATTATAAGGATGGCAACTATTACGCACACGATCTTAAGAACATGCCAGTTTTACAGAGTGTGATTTCTAATAATTATTTAAATAAACTACAAACAATTTTTATAATTAAAATTAAATAAGTGATTGTCAGGACTGAAGTAGCCTTAGACTTTGCTGTTATATCTAAAGTTAAAGCCATCATAATATTATTTATATAAATTAAAATTTGAAATATTACGCATGAAAATTTTGTATATTAAATTAGTAGGATATAATTATTAATAAATGCCATCTTGATTAGGTTGTACAGGGTAATTGTAAGCATATGGATTGAGATTGTACTAATCTTGCTATGTGATAGGAGTGGAGTCAGAGTTCTCAGAAAATGTGTCTGAATTTATACCAATATTTTAATATTGTTGTTGCTATGCTTTCGTCTTTATAATTATGTATATCTATTAAATAGTTGTTGTTAAGATAAATTAATATACCTTAATGTTATAATTAAATTGCTTTAAATCATTAAGTAGGATTCTTTATATATAAAGATTTATATACCACAAAAATTTTAATTAATAATGTTATTTTTATTTCTCAAAAACACATTAATTTTTATATAAAAGTATGTTGAAATTAGGAGAAAAGAAAATCAAATACAAATGCAACTTATTTATTAATTACGACCAACTACTAAAATTAAATCACTACTCTATCAACTTTTCAATCTCCTTGGTAATGGCTTCCACAGCCTTCTCATGCTCATCCGAGTAGTTCGTCATGACTCCCGTGCCTTGGGCTCGATGACCTTTGAGTGCCAGCCTGCGAGTTTCCCAATCTCCGCGCTTGACGATTGCTGAATCAGTAGGGTGATAAGATTGCGGGGCATGAGGGTGCACCTCTGGTAGGTCTTCTTGATGAAGGAGATCACTTCGTCCTCCGATGCATCGATAACGTCCCTGAGCATGTCATGGAGCTCCAGGGTCCTCGACTGGGGTGGGGCCTTCTTGTATCCTTTGGAGTCATTCTTCTTCCAGGACAGTTCAATATCATTCTTGAAATGTAGGAGGTCGGCCCTGGCTTGTTACCAACTGCCAATGCCAAGCCAGGTGAGCCTCGTCCTCGTGCTCAACAGGGGCTCCCGACTTCTTCATCAACTCCTTGAATCGTGGCAGCTCATCGTAGGAAGCGAAATGTAGGCGGTAGAAGATGTTCTATCAGTGTCGTATTAGCGCTGAGTGGGAAGAGAAGTCTGTACCAAGTCTAGTTCTAGGCATTCTCCTTGCTCTTTTCATCTCTGTATCTTTTGTAGTAAGTTTGGAAGACTACCTTGTCGTTGTCATCGAGAGACTCTTGAGGAACCATCGCTGGGAGTGGCTTCAGGTCTGGTCTTGAGTACACTCATCACATTGCTAAAACAGCTCACTTGTCTTGACATTATCTTTTTAGAATTCAAGAATTTCAGTATTGCCAACGGAGTAAGGGGCGAAAGCTCGACTGGGGGGCGGCCAGGGGCACCACGCGATTCGTCGTCTTCTGAAGCACGGGGGGTAAATGTCCGACCAAGATTTTCGTCCTGGTTCAAGAAATATCTAAGCATCTTCATTTTGTGGACCACCCCATGGCATTGCGCGAGCGCCTTGGGGCACATTTCCTTGGTAATGGTAACGATGATGCTGATTGTGACAATGTCTCCATCTACGAATCTCCCAAGCCTACTAGCCTTTTCCTCTCTGCCCAGAGCCTTTTCCTCTATCTTGCTATGCTGGACGCTAATGCGGATTCCTCAACCATGCCAAAGATTTCATTTAAGATGGAGTGCTCTTACTAATGGGGGAGAGGAGGAATCTTGATGTAGTGTACACTGCGCGCTGCGCTCGTTGGTGTCTCAACCAATGGGGTTCCCATCCACTCTGGCACTTCAGAGCTCTTATACGACTTCTTCGCACCAAAGGGAACTGGCTCAGATGCCAAGAGAGTTGAAGTTGATCTATGTTTAGGAAGCAGCGAATATAAGACTTTCTATCACTACTACTCATTCAGTCCCTGCGCTTATACCAACAGTCTCAACACAAATGGAGTTGCCACATCATGCTCTTCTAACTCACAATGCACCAAGGACTACTTGATCTGCAAATCCATCAAAGGACAGTACTGAGGGCGAGTGATTCGTTTGCGTCAATTCCAATTAGAGTGAAGAGACATGTGCTTGGTAATGGTAGTCTGTTTAATTTAGTTTAACGTGTGTATTAAATAGGGCCCCCACCTCTAACCTTGGGCACGCCCTTTAACGACTCTAATTGCTTCTTATCACCAAGCGCAGGATCTAAGGCTCCCAAAGGGTCCCCTGCTTTCTCGATTGGCGTCCTCAATGCAAGCTCAAGGCTCTGCTTCCCAGCATGGCGCTCGATCTCCTTCTAAATGTGGACCCAGTGGTGATTGACGGTGTATGCGTTGAAGAGGGTCTTCAGGATCTACACGAAGCTCTGAATGGAGTGCTCTCTGAGGGAGATGCTTTACAATAGACATGCAATCTTCGGGGCCAACTCCCACCAGCCCATCAAAGGCTCTTCGCCCAGCTCAAGGTCCATCCCCGGCGGCAGCACGGAGGGCGACAGCTGCACCGAGGGCGAGGTAAGAGGCGGCTCGTAGTGGTCATGCATGTAGGGCTAGGTCGAAGCCATTAGGTCTCAGTACAACAGCTATTAGGAATAATTTTTAACTTTGATTAAAAATATTAAAAGTCTTAAATACTCACTCATTTAATTTGGTTGCTTGTTGATTTGTGAAGACCCCCTATATAAATATATATAAGACCCTAGTTTAAAATATGACTAGCAACCAAATATTTATAATAATTTCTGATTAATTCAAATTCAAATTTAATTTCTACAACCACCTTATCTCATGGGGTTTTGGGGTTTTAATTAATTTAAATAATAATTTTAACACAATAAATTATTATATAAATATAAGCTTGTGAATTAATCACTTCCAAAATATTAGATTACTATTCTTAATTTTTTTAAAAAAAATATGGTAATAAATTAGATACTATCTATGTTAAATCTATTTGTTATTGTTGAATTCCTCTGTAAATTATTAACTTAACTCGGTTTATTAATATTTACTATTTATGAAATTATTGTATAATAACAACTTGTTTTGAATGAATTAGAAAGTATTTCCTTATACTTTAATTTAATTTAGAAAAAAATCAGCTATTAAAATCAAATTAGCAAATTATTTATTTGGTATTAAATAAATCACTAAATAATGACTTGAATTATGAAGTAATTTTCAAATTTTGAAATATAAACAGGGAATTCCAGTTTTAATCTGAAAATGCAGGTCTAATAATTTCTGAATTTCAAAATATAATCTGTAATTTAAAATCTATAAGAATTAAGATAAATAATAAAAAAAGAATAATAAATGAGTGAAGCAATTTGATTAATATTATTTATATCTATGTTCCGTTTTCCTTTTTTATATTCACTACAATACATAATCTCATAAGTATATATATATATATATCATGTTAAAATTAAACTATTTATTATTCTTTTAAGTGTAATTGAAATATTAAAATTATAATTTAGCAGATTTTGTTGGAGAAGGATTATTTATATAATAAATTAAGTAATTTTGTTTTCATAATCAATCCCAAAGCTTTTCATACCCCATCTTCTTATTTTATTTTTAACTATTTAACAATTTTTTTAAAATTAATTTAATAATTTTATGATAATTTATTACAACCAAACTGAGCCTAACTTGAATCTTGATTGTCTGAAAAATTGACAAAATGCCCAGCTAATTTTCCTGTTAAAAACCAAGACTTACAACTTCTCTTATTTTCAAGTTAAATCCACTAATTAAAATAAAAATTATCTCCTATTTCAAGTTCATCCTAAGATTTAAGAATCTCTACTTTCAATTATTTATTTTAGTAAAATTTAATTTTAATTTCAATATATTATTAAGAAAAGCTAAAGCTATAATATAATTCTTACATAAATTTATATATTTTTTTTCAATGATTCATTAAAAGAAGATTGATGCACCTTATCAAAATTTTGAGCATCCAAAATGCTGTAGGATTTTGACTTTATTGAATAGAAATACGAAGATTTGTTGTTTAAATTTTATCTAAAATATTTTTAAATCATAAGAAAACACATTGTAATTTGTTGTAGAAACTTTAGAAGTTAGTTGCATTTTAAGTAATCCCTCCAAAAATCATAAAGTCATGAAAGCTTCTACTATTATTGTAAGTTTCTTAAAAATACTCAGTTTTATTGAATAATCCAATCTAGCTTAGTGAATATACTTCGTTATTTTAAGAGATCTGCAAAGTCTCCCATTATTAATTTACTGCTAGAGTGTCAATTAAAAACCAAAATAAAACTAATATATAAGTATCATTTATTAATTTATTTTAATTTTATTAAATTTATAGAAAGAATGAAATTTAAACATAATTCTATTTCCATATACACCTTTTCATATATTATTTTTGATTAAATATTTCAGATTTAAATGCGGTATAGTTTAAGATTAATTTTATGTAATTTATTTATATTTATAGAAATAGTCTAGTCATTTATTATTCAACCAATTGACATTTTTACAACTATATACTAATTATTTTATTTTTAATGACCAACTAGATTAAAAATTGCTATAAATTTACTTAATGAATAACTCACTATAAGATTATTTACCCCCCCCCTTTTGCTAAAATCCAGCTATCCTATATTTTGACCAGACCTCCCAATAACATATACAAATCGTGATTCGAATTATGTCGCCACTGAATTAGGAAGATCCTCTGGTAAGTCTACAAATTCACTCCACTAATCTTTGACTGTATTGTAAATTTCACAGGATCTTAATTTTCTATTTTGTGATACTATAATTCCTCCACATACATAAACTTAAATAAGTGATTGTAATTTAAGAGTTGGCTTAGAATAAATATTTAAATATAATTCTAAGTTTATATCTTTTCTTTGATATAGCATACTCCAAATCCATGACATAAAAATAATCTAAATTAAAATAAATTTATTTAGTTTAAAATTTTATAAAATCCTGATCTGCTCTGTAAAATATCAGCAACCCTAGTAATTGCTCTGTATCTTATATCAAAACAATAGCATAACAAATTAAAATTAAAATATAAAAAAATTAAAATAGCATCTCTTAAAGTCCAAATCAATAAAAATTTGAAGATATGAATAATTAATTTTATAAGTTAAATGTATAATTTGCAAAGATTTTGTGAAAAATTTAATTTTAAAGTGATATTATTATTATGATATAATATATTTATTAATTACTATTCGTTAAATTTATTCTAACAGGAGAGGATTATCGTAGTACTAATTTTATTTAAATTGGAAAAAAATATAATCAATTAATCTTATTTTAAGTAATTTCAATTTTATTCTTTAATTATTATATTATAAAAATAATATAACTTCATGCTAATAAATTTTATTCACTAAATATATCACTTCTAATTTTTAAAAAAATTTTAATTTTTATAATAATAATAACTTCTGTTTTTAATATATAATATATTTTGGAAAACCCCCTCTTATT
Source organism: Oxytricha trifallax (assembly GCA_000711775.1). Lineage (NCBI taxonomy): Eukaryota > Ciliophora > Spirotrichea > Sporadotrichida > Oxytrichidae > Oxytricha > Oxytricha trifallax. The sequence goes on from ARYC01006190.1 coordinate 30,549, forward strand.
TTTTAACTTTTAGTTGCGCTCTATTTTATGTCTGTTGTCATTCCAGATATGAAATAGACATGCCAATCATTAACTTTATAATAAAAATTAACAAAATTTATTTTACTCATTTTAATTTAACTTGGATGATTTTCTACCAAATAGTTTTTATATCCTTCTTAAAATTAGTTTTTCTGATATTTAACATCTTCCAATATTGATTAATATTGGTGTTTGTAACAAACATTTATTCAAATAAATTATAATCTTATTCATGTATTATTGAGATTGTACTCTCAGAATAATTAACACTACCCGTTAGTACTCTTTCTTGATTTAGTTCGAAAAGACCTTTATTTGGAAACATTATATATGCTGATGTTCTGGGGCAAAATATTATAATTTATTTGAAATAATAATTAATTAATTAATTAAGTGACTTAATTTTGAATGAATTGGTTTTTATATTTAAAATTATCTAAAATTTATATATAACTATTAGTATATATATTATTAAAAATATTGGTAAACTCCCATATTTTAATAGTGTCTAAAAACAATTAATATTAAAATATATTATAATTGGCTCGAATAAACTATAATTAGGTTAAAGGAATTTCATGAATAATGAGTGAATATTTAGGTAAAAATCGAATTAAAAATGATTAATTAATAATTAATTGACTCATATCCAATTTAAATCTATTTAATAGAATTAAACACTACTCTATAGCGAAATCAAGAAAATTTCTAGAGAGAGTAGTATAAAATATAATTAATAACTAAATAAGGTATAATGGGAAAAAAAGGGATTCCATTTTAAGATATTTAAAGTTTATTATTATAATTAAAATTACTGAACTTGTGTCTCATAAATTTCTTAATTATTGTCTCAATATTTAAAAACAAATTATATTAATGAGATTTTTTAATATATTAATCCCTAATTTAATATCCATTATAAAATAGACTTTAAATATCTTAAAATGAAATACCGTTTTTTTGCCAATTATACCTTTTTTAGTTATTAATTATATTTTATACTACTCTATCTAGAAATTTGCTTGATTTCACGATAGGGTAGTGTTTTATTCAACTAAATAGATTTACATTGGATATGAGTCAATTAATGGGGGGGGGGAAGTTTCCTGCACTGGTTTATGATAAAAAAAAAGATTTTAGGGAAGTTTCCTGCACTTTTTTTTCATTTTTTTATTTTAATTTTTTTAACTAAAATAATCTTTACTACAACTATCAACCAACTTCAGGACCAATTTAATTGTTATAATTATACTTTAATTTATTAATCAATAGTCAATATCTATCTTTAGATTTCAATAACTTTGACATTCTTCATCTGATATTTGTAGGTTTTGTCTCTCAAATTTTATATTGCTTTGCTATAGTAATTCCAAATATTATATCCAACTGTTAGTGTAATTCTGATTCAATTTATCATGTTCTTACCATGCCTATATAATGTTATACTAGATTTTCTTGAGCTACTTCAATGATGAATAATATGCTCTTAATATTTCATGGGTCATAAAATATTAAATTTGCTAATTTATGTAAAATTTATTAAATTTATCATAGATAAAAAAACAGTGCAGGAAACTTCCTTAAGTGCAGGAAACTTCCCCCCCCCCAATTAATTGTTGATTAATCATTTTAAATTCGATTTTTACCAAAATATTCACTCAATAATTAGCCATGACTTTTGTAATTTACGCTAATAATAATATAATTTTACTTTTTATAATTTAATTTCCAATCTTAATTTATAATTTACTGAAGAAGTTTTATCTCCTCAGATGTCCTAGGTACGAAATTTTCATAAAACTTTTTATTCATTTACTATAAAATTAGTTGTTCTTTATAATCTAAGAAGTTTAGAATGATAATCATAGAAAATGAATGTTTTATTTCCATTTTTTATTAATTTTATAATATTTTATTAGTCAGATATCCTAATTAATTTTACCAAAGTATAAATGAGAGTTAATTTTAAATTTAATACACTTTTTAATTGGAATTCATTTAGAGCTATATTCATTTTTAATTTTTATCAGAAATTTATATAAATTTAAGTGGTTTAAATTCATAAATTAACGTAATGTAATTTAAATTAATAAAATTTACTTTCAAATTGACAGAATTATTACATGATAATGGTAAAATATTTCTATAAATTAAACATGTTTATGTTCTATTCACTAAAAAATATGTATTTTCTCATGTTAACTAAAAATAAAAAAATTTCTAGATATTTTACTACAAACATTAAAATTCTCATTATACCGATTTATAATTAAATGTCTAGTAAGAGGTATCTTCACAGAATCAGAAACAATTTGAAAAATATATTAAAAAATAATATTATCGTAAAAAATATATAGCACTTTATTCACAAATGATAAGCTCCTTTTTTATGCTCTTTTGTATTTATTTTCAAATAATTAGATATATTATTATTAAGTAATTAACAATTTATATATACAAAATTTACCTCTATTAATATAAATAATATGAAATATGTGTAAATAATATAGAAGTGTGAAAGAAATTAATAAAATAAATATTTCATTTGGAGTATTGATGCCAAATAGTATAACTCATGAATTACAATGATGTGAGAATTTTATCTGTCCCTTGGCTTTTATCACATCAAATTTTCTTCGAGATTACAATTTTAAATTATATAATAAATTATTTCCAATTAAAACACTTTTTAAATACTAAAAAAAAGATCATCAAGAAATGTGGCTTAAGTCTATAATAAAATAAATTGATAAAATTTACATCTTTTTTTATTATTATACTTGACTGCTTATTGCTATGAAACTACTTTAAAAAAGTAAAACTAAATTAATTTATACTTACTTATTGATTATTGGTTGCTACTAGTTTAATTGATATAATGAAGAAGTATTCAACTGAGGCTGAATGACATACTGCTATTAGCATTATATAAAATTTATTTAGATTATAACAAATTAAATTTTAAAAATGATTGTAATTTTAATTAAATTTTAAATGATTTCAATTAAATTCTAGATATTTTATTTAAAATATCAAAAAAATATAATTTTATTAAAATAAGAGTTTTCTAGAATTATAGTGTTTATTATAGAATTAGAAAAAATAAATATGAAATTATTTAGACTATTTATCTTTAATGATTTTTAAAAAAAATGTTTTTAAAAAATAAGAATATTTTCTAAGTTAATTATTATTAAACATTACTTGGGTTGGAATTGCTATTGAAATTATTTATAAAATTAAAGCACAAATTTTTGTAAATTAACATTAAATATATTTAAAATATTTTATTATAATTAATTTTATTGAGACTAGATCTACTGTCTTTGGTTATATACCTGGTTGTTCATTATGATGTTCTGAGGTTGCACCATGTTCTAATAAACTTATTACTACTTTTGTTACATACTCACTCTTGGAGATTCATTAACTTGATTAATAATAATTATAAGCATTTTATTTTCTTAAAATTATTTGCAAACTAGCATCATGAAAAATAAATAAATAAATAAAAATGAAGTTAATTTAATTTAAATTATTTTAATTAACTTGAGGATCTTCTTTAGAATTAAACGGAAGTATTTAGTATGTATTTGGCTCTAGACCCACATATTAATGAATTTTACGTATAAATATAAAATGAATTTTAGTTTTTTATTAATATTTACAATTATGTACTTTTTATATTTAACAGATATATTATAATTAATGTAGTGTGACTGGTAAGTATTATATATTATCGCCTTGAGGTTAAAAGGCTAACACAGAGTTATAAAATTTGTACTTTCTCTTCTCGAACCAGACGATTGTGATAAACAAGATTACAATAAAATAATTTCAATATTTTATAGTAAAACTTTCTTAAATTAAGAATACAATTATGAATTTTTAAAATAATTACATTGAATTGAGTTATGCACATTAAAGCAATGGTCATTTAATTATTAAAATACTTATTTTACAATTAAATCATAAAATATTAAAGGAAATAATGAAAAATAAGAGGAAAGCTTTAATTGAAAATGAGAATTGATTGAATATAATTGTTAGAATTAACAAAGACAAAAATGGTATCATTGTCAAGAGTTATTATTTATTCATTCTCCTAGATACTTTTTACCATCTTTCCATTCTTCTTGTGTTGTTCCCGTTCTGTTCCCTGATTCTTCAAGTCTTCTCTCTGTACCTTCCAAAAATCTTCACCAACCTTTTGCTCAAATATAAAAAATTTTCGATATGTTTTTTGTATCTTACAAATTTTGTTGAGTCACTAGCATCTTTTTCTCAGACATTTTTGGCATATTTATTATTATGAAATCAATTATTAATTACTAATATTGTTTTTAAATTAAATCATTAAATATATTTTAAAACATATTTTTGTATTCCATATTCTTCTCGGGATGTATATTATTAAATAAAAAATAATAGAAAATTGGAAAATTTTTATTAAAAGGAATTAACAGGTTTTTCAACAAAAAAAATCCCTACTTATTCTAAAAAAGTAAAAATTTTAATTATATTAAAACATTTTGAATTTTTAAAATTTCAATATTTTTTGAAGGATTGCTCTTTATATTAAAAATCATTTAATTTCTCGTTTTTTTAAATTGTAAAAGTACTTAAAAATAGGAAATCAACTAGAAATAAGATATAAATAATTATGAGGTATTATAGGCGCAGTTGAACTTCCCAATTCTAAACAAATGACACTTTAAAATGGAAAAAATTGATGCTCTAATATGATATACAATTATCACTAGCTTTTAACTAATTTTTGAAGCGAATCTTGTTGAGTTATTGAGAAATTTATTAAAATGATATTGATGCTTATATTGAACTCCTTAAATAACTCCCTGTCCATGACAGGGATATAATATTTACAGCATATTGTAAGTTCCAGTTAACTTTAAATTATGAATAGAACAAGTACAATTATTTCAAGATTTAGACAATAATGTGTCAAATGTTCCTAAAAGTAATTAATACTCCTTGATTAAATAAAGAGGAAATAATAGCGATAAAAATAAATATTAAATTTTATTTAAAATAAGTTGATTAGAGTATTAATTCTATTAAAATATATAACTTATTAAAAATTAAAATTTTTTCAAGCAAATATAAAAAAACTAGTAGAATTATTCAATTAAACAAAGCAATCATTATACTAATTCATTTGGCAATTGCAAGGCTTACTCTCACTGTTTATCATAATGATAAATAAATATCAATCTTAATTTAATGCTCAACACCATTTTAAAGCCATAGTGCTAAAATTCCATAATTCTTTAGGGTAAGGTAAGGTAAGGTTAAGTGATTTGGTTCAAGTAAAAATAAAATTTGTTATAATAATTATAGAAAACTTAAATTAAAGCTATATAATTAATTATATTCTACTTTTTTTATTCTTCATTGTCTTTACTTTTGTTTTATATATATTGTTTAAGAAAAATTTAGCGTAATCTTAAAATATTATCATTTGAATTCCCCCCCCCCCCAAATAAAGCATACTTAAACTATAATAACAAATACAATTATCATTTTAAATTTTCTAATTAACATCTTCTCTCTAAAAATCATCAGAGTAATACTCCTTCTAAAAAGTTTAAGAATTTTAGAAATAAGAGTAAATTAATAAAAGATATATCAAAGAACAATAAAATATCTCTAATTTAAACAAACAATTTAAGATAATTTTTTTAATAAAATATGAATTAATTTCATATATTATTATTTAAATTTTTTGAAGAATTTAGATACTTCTGCAAATGCGAAATATTTCACCTAATATTTTTATATTAAATTTGAATAAAATGTTTAAATTTTAAATTCTTTTTTTATATTTATGTAATTTTAAACATTTCATTTAATTAATAAAATAATTAATATTTATAATATTTGTAATCTGAGGTAGTTGTTATTATTTCGGAAACAAAATATACAATGGAGTAGGCAAATATTATTGAACTTGCGCCTATGAATTATATATTTTAAGAAATAATAAATATTCATTGATTTTTTTATAAGACTTAAATATATATAAATAAACACTGTATATAAATCATTGTATGTAACTCTGCTTAATGAAAAAGTAGAAGGTAAACTACTAAACCTGCATAGAAGACATATTATTTTTATTTGCAAAGAAGGCATAGATTATTTTCATCTTACTTTTTATGAGGTTGCAATTACATTATGTTAACAAATAAGACTATGGGATCACATATTAAAATTGCTAATGCAGAAACTAAAAAAGTTAGAAGAATCAAGCAGCTATCACAAGTGCTATGCGGATATAAAGTCACCAGATCTATATAATTTGTTCACAGCAAAAGAATAAAACCGGCTTTAAGAACTGGGTTTATATCTCTCAGATTGGAGTGCTCTTAGAAAGGTTTTATTTCTCTTGATGTTGTAAAAATCAAACGAAAAAACTAAAGTGAGGGAATTATGATAGATAAAAAGTAAAATATATGATTATTTTAAAATGTTCAATACTTTACTATTTTGAATACTATTAATGGCAACGCTAGTGGAGCAGTTACACTGGCTATAAATGTAACTTACAAAAACATATCTAAATTTTTTATTTTAAGAGATCCTAACTGGCAAGAGCAGGACTGACTTAAGCTAATCCTTCACAATGAAACAGAAAGAACCATGAAAGACGCGATAATATTTAGTGAAGTGACATGTATTGTGGTGAATTTAAGAATGTTAAAGCTGTTTAAGTTGTTATTCTTCCATTTTGTTTTAAAAACACTTTTTAATATAATATAGATTGTTATAATCTTCTATTTTTCTTTTTATATACATAAATGAGATGAACTAGAACTAGTCTTGTCACATTCAGTAAATCGAATCCCGTAGAGCAACAATTGCTTAAAACCTAGGACAAAAGAAGAAAAGAGAAAGATAAATATTGGATGACTGAGAGGAGAAGGATCTTGGATAAGTTCTGGGGATAGCATGTTTAGGGTTTCAATTGCAAACCTAAGTGACTAGTCGTCATATTAACCGTTAATTAAAAGCTAAAACTAACATGTTTTATAAATAAAATCTTTTTACAAAAGTATATTTATTATAAATAATTACAATAAAATTAACCATGCTCAATTAATAAAGCTTTAAAATAAAGAGGAGTTTATAAAGCTAAGGAATATAAATTTTGAAACCAAAGTCTTTTAGAATTTAAAATGTAAAAAAATTGCCATTGTGCCTATTTATTTGAAGAAAAAATATTAATCTTGTAATATTAAATACCTTTAAAAAAATTAGATTGTAAGAATACATTCAAAAATGGGAAATTAAATTTATCAAATATATTGTAATAAATATCTTGGCAGTTAAAGTTGTCCAATTTAAATGATCTTGAGCTAATTTTATATAGAATTTAAATTTAGCTTTAATTTATCATTGGCGGTACTATTTTATATCAACCCTGGAGAGATAAATGAGTTTGATGTAATATTATAATTCAAAAAATTTAGAGGCTTAACATTTAACTCAAGTTATCTCTCCAAGGTTGAGATAAATTAGTACCGCCAATGATAAATTAAAGCTAAATTTAAATTCTAGATAAAATTAGCTCAAGATCATTTAAATTGGACAACTTTAACTGCCAAGATTTTTATTACAATATATTTGATAAATTTAAAATCCCATTTTTAAATATCTTCTTACAATACTAAAAAAATTGAATTTACATTGTAATAATGCCTAATCATGTTTGCATAGTATTTAAAATCATGATTGAACAAGAAGAAAAATTTTTAACAATATTTTTTTTTATTAAGTAAAAAAATTCATACTCGACCATATTTTTTAATTTTATAAAAAAATCTAACCAATACTCTCGTCTTTAATAATTTGCTGATTTATTTTCACACATCAATAATTATTTATTAATTTCTTTATTTAAATTATTTTTATTTTTGTTTTTTGTTCCATTTCAAATCTTAATAAATCAATGTAAATAATGTGCTTTAACTATTTACAATGATAATTTCAACAATATTATTTGTTTTAATTTGATTGATTTAATTAAAGATTATGCCCAATTAATAAATTTCACAGTTTTACAATATTTTATAATTTAAATATTCCCTTTAAATTTAAGTTCATTATACAGAATTAAATTAATCGTGGTAATTTGGTATATAAATTCATGAGAATGAATGAATGAATCATTATAATTATTTCTTCTAAATATTATTTTACACAAAAATTTATTAAATTATTGTTTGTTTAGCTTAAGATTGTAATAAAAATCCTTTATTGTAATTTCTAATGTTATATTACTAAATAATTTATTTCTATGATCCATGAGATATACTTGAGTTAATTTATCCTACTGGCATGGTCAATATAAAAATATATAAAAAATAAGATTAATAAATAGTTTTATTGAATTAAATTTTAGTAAATGCAATAATAGAGAAAAATGTAGAGATCATGAACAAAGAATACAACTATCATTAAAAACTAAAATTTACAAAAAAATAAATCTTTAAATATTTTAAAGCATATTATTTATAATTATCATGGGTTATCTATAGCCAGTAAGCAATAACAAGTTTAGAACTAGAGTATAATCAATTAAAATATTTATTGATTTATTTTTTTCAATTTTTATAATTTAGATATTTTATAGGGATTTGAACAAACATACATATGATTTTAAGAACATGCCAGTTTTACAATTTGTGATTAAATATTTTACTTGTTCTATTTTTTTATGTTTTAAAAATATTTGAAAAATTTACTGATTATTAGGGCTAAAGTAATAATACTCCTTGTCGATACTTTCTTATTAATTGTTAAAGCCATTTTGATAATAATATCTCATTAAAAAAGGGGAGGGGCATTATATAAATTATATTTAAAAAATATAATTCAATTAAATGAAAAGCTTCTCTGATTGATCTAAGCTGGGAAGTTGTAAGCAGGCTGATTGAGATTGTACTATTCCTACTGTTATGAAATGGCATGATCAGAGTCCTCAGAGTAAGTGTCTGAGTTCAACCCATGATTTTAATATTGCTGCTGTTGCTAAGGATTCATCTTATTTAATTACTTATGATTTTGTATCTAATTAATAATAAATTTATAAATAATTTATAGGCTATAAAGTAACTGATAAATAATGTTATTCAAAATGTAGGTTCTATAAATTTATAAAAGCAATTTAATACAACAAAAAATTATTTTATCTCAATATGTGATGGTTTATTTTATAGAGTAATCTCTAAAAGAAATTTAGTAATCATAAATTTAAAGTTAAACTATAAATAATATGATTAATTATGAATTAATTTTTATCCTAAAATATTAAACAAGCAAAGTTAATGCTATAAAGCTAATTATATATTTTTATTTTTATTAAAAAAACACATTAAGAACTTTATAATTATTTAGGCAAACAATATTAACGAGTAAGAATATATCGTAGATATTTCAATGAGTATTAGGCATATACAAATAAAAAATCTTTAAGAAATACACTAAAATTTATTGTCTCACTTAATCAAATATTAAAATGTAAAAAGTAAATTTATCATATAATTATTTCGAAAAATGATGAATGGAAGTGATTATAAGGTATATTAATATTATATAGAAATTTATGTACATTCATTAAAAATAAGGTTATGAAACAGCTACTCATAATATAATTTTTCATATGTAGTATGTACAAAAATCTAGAGGAGATGGATGTAAAATAACAGATTTATTAAAATATTTTTGTATTATTTATTGGTATCATTTAAAGAAAAATATTTGGAAAATATGTAATATTATATCATTATATAAAGTAAAGAAGTGAGATGACAATAAGGAAATGGATACAGAGTAATGAAAGAAAAATATATCTAATAAAATATAGTGTTTTTTTGAGAAATTAAGAGTGTAGGATTGGTATTTGTAACATATAAGAGGTGGGGACGGGTATTGATTTGGAGGAGAGGGTAAAGAGAGTATCTTTTGTTTTATTTTGCAAATAAAGTTAAAGAGAAAGAGAAAAAACATATAAAGCTGAAATAATTAAAAATAAAAAATATCATACATGTCATTGTAATTTTTCATTTTTTAAATATAATTTCGATTAAATCAGATTTGGAAAAAATATTGAGAAATTTTAACAAATTAATTCATCATGGTTTATTAAATCATATAAATACTGGTAAGAAAGTGAGTATACAACTTTGCAAAACTAAGATAAATAATCTCTAGGGTTTTCCATCATCGATTCAATCAATTAAGTAATTGCCGAAAAGAGGTTTTACCCGAACTATGATGTAAATTAAAAAGAAAATCAGTTTCTGTAACATTGAAATCATGAACATAAGAACTAAACAACTCAAGGAAAGCAAATTCATATTAATGTGAGGCTTGAGTATACACTAACAAATAATTCTAGCGAAAAATTTTAGAGAGTACAGAGAAAAATAAAGAAATTAAACTAGATATAAACTAAAATTTAAGAAACGGCTTATTTTGAAAAAACAAGACTAGTCTGGATCTATTAAGCCCCAGTTTTTAATTTCCATAAACCATCAGTCAATAATTATAATAAATCATAAAAGAAAGATTTACTTAGCAAAATACTATAATGCAGATATTTGATTCTTCGTCATAAATATTATCTTTCTCGATCCAAAAGCTAAGCATACCCTAAGTTCTCATTAAACTTAATTTTAAATTCTTTAATTTTTCACAGAATAATACTCAATTCTAGTTTACTTTAGATTTCTATATCTTAAAGCTCACTTAAAGATTGAGGGAACTTTATGAAGTGCCCTGCATATCTACCAATCATAAACCATTCTTTGCAATCACGCGTATTTTACATAGCCAGCCATTAATTGTAATATATTCTGTCTTAAACAGTTAAGCCTTTATCTTTGATCTTTTTGATTTCAACAGTATTTAATATAAAATTGGTATTAAGCTACATTAGAGAAAAAAATTATTTATAAAAATATTTATTTTTAATATACATTTTTTCAACACTAATGACCTATTGTCAAATATAAGAAATTTACAAACATAAAATAATTGCTCTTCATCATTGTTGTGATTAATCGTCATATGAAAGAGTTCACTAATTAATAAAATTAACATTGATTAATTATTTTTTAAATCCTTAATTGAAAATAAATGAACAATATAATCTTAAGTTTAAACTATAATATTATACTAGTAAGCTCGTTGAATCTATGAAGTCCGCCAAATAAAATTAACTGTAATTTATCATCAGATTGTTCATTTGGATATAAAAGCCCTAGATTCATGATGCCTATTTGGCATTTGTTAATTTCTTAATTTTAAATTTAATGAGAAATTATCTCATATTAATTTGTTTTTATGTTACGTAACAGATTATTGGGGTCATCTTGAGTTAATTATATAGATTCCCATTTCATTTCTTCTTGATCTTTAAAAGTGTCAATTCTTAAAATTTCACTCATTTTTAATTTAAATTATTAATTTATTTGCAATTATAATCTAAAATATACTAAAAATAACGACTTATTTTACTAAATGTAATAAAATAGAGATTATAATTTTATGTAATACTCATAGTTTCTTAATTCCTGGCATCTGTAAGGCCGCCAATCAAAACCCCAAAACCCCTTAATGAGATTTATAAGTGCTTTGATTTGTCGGGAATTTGTTAGGGGTTGGGATTATTAATTAAATGCGAGACTAAAATTACAAGCTTTTGGGGTATATTTAATATGAAGAGTATATAGATTTAGTGTTTAAACTGCGTTATGGATGTGATATGTATAGTGAATAAGTTAAACCAGTACTGAACTATAAGTCTATTGCAATGCTCTTAAAGCG
>ARYC01006191.1:0-29033 GCA_000711775.1 Oxytricha trifallax
AACGAGGGTGAATAACATAAGTCTCTAGGCCACTATCTTCACTGATTCCACCAAGGATTGCATGAGTTTATATATTAACTTTTTAGTCATAAACTTCTATATTACTATACCTCTTGTACCAAGACCTTGATATAAATGTATTGAATGTAAATACAGCTTCATCTGCGTGTATGAACTTTATATTATGCTGTTAAGACCTCTGCATTTAATCGAATATATAATTTAAATTATCCTTATAAAATGGAACATTAAAGTCAATCACTATCTTAATGCTATTGACTGTCTTGTAAGATATTCCATTCTTTTTATATATGTTTGCTATAGATTAAGCAGAGATGTGAAGCTCAGGAAAATTGGCGATGAAACATCACAGCTCTCTAGGCCAGAGAGAAGTGAGCCCAGTATTTAAGAGTCTTATCATTAATTAGATAATCGATATGATGCCGCTAAAATTTTAAAGATCTCTTAGGCTTAGAATTAAGATGCTATCTCTTTAAATTCAATGCTAATAGACAGTGAGACCTCACAGATGCTGGAGATTTATAGAGTAGCCTTGCTATAGACGTATAATTCAGAACAGGCTTGAGTTATTCACAATATTCATCACATCCATATCGCAACTTAAACAATAAATCTATATACTCACTGTCATAAACAGACCCCAAACCTCGCATATACTCACTTAAAATACTAATATTAAACATTAAATCCCTACATAAACCCTATTAAAACCCTATAATAGAATGCACTAATAGTCTACTTTTATCAATCAAAAACTCAATCAAACTACTGAAAGGGTTTAGGGGTTTTGATTATAAGCTAATTAAATTTTAAAAATTTTTACAATTAAACTTTTATTGTGGATATAGAAATAATAGATAAGGGGGGGGGAAAGTTAATCTTTTTTTTTTTTTTAGTGTGACATCCCTCTAAAATCTCAAAATCATTTATAGGGTCTATTAAAATTTAATTAATTAGCTTTTCATTAAATAATAAAGTATTATAACTGGCAAATGTAGTTCAATTAGATTTTTTGTTATTTTTATAATAAATTTAAAGTTAAAACTACTATGAGGGAAATTTTACACTGAATAAACCTGCTCATAAAAATTATTAAAAATTTTATATAAACCTAATCTTTTGAAACAATATATATTTTTATGAATGGGAAAACTATAAATAAAAATCAAATTTTTCAATCATATAGTTACTGTATTTTTTATTAAAATTAATGAATAGATAATTATTATTAAATAATTTCTAATTTGTTTGTACTCATTACTTAACAAAATAACTTTTATTCAAGTTGTTAGAATATTAAAAATTAGACTAATTCAAACAGTTTAAGGACAAAATTGGTAACAAAACAAAAAATTTGTAGACTAAAATCTCGGCGAAGTCTAAGAGAATTGGGAAGTAGAGAAATGTAGATTCCTAATATCCTACTACCAAATAGATTATCCTTCAACATAAAATGAATTTAAATTTATTTAAAATATAGAGATGTTTTTAAATAAATATATATATATATATATATTTAATAACATTTTTTAAAATGAGAAAGGAAGAACAAATTGTTGAGTCTCAAAGAATTTAAATTTGATATATATTAATAATTTATTATAGGAATTCTAATATTTTTTTCAAATTCGTTAAATAAAATCAATTATATAATTATATGACAGAATTCTTATGAATATCATTAGCATTTGATAAAAATTGTGAAATATTTTTTTAAGAACAATTTAATTAAAATCAGAATGAAACTAATATTAATTTGTTGAAAGTATACAAAACATATTTTTTATATAATTTTAAGAAAATAAATCAGTCTTTTGTTGTAAAACTTATAATAATTATACAATTAATGATTTATTAAATTTTTTAATTTAAATCTCAAAGCTAGAAAATATAAAGAAATATACTCTTAACTCCAGTTTAATTATTAAAGATGGGAGAGAGTTCTAAAACTATAAATATTATGTATTCTAATTAATTATTAAAATAAAAGAAATATGATACTTTTTATAATGGTATCTATTCTTTTTAACAATACAAGAAGTATCTAGTCTTTCTTAAAAACATTGAAGACAAAAAGAAGCTCTTCACCATTAAAAAAATTAACATGAACTCTCTAAAGTTCCTCAGAAGACATGTAGAGCATTTAGTCAGGGGAAAGGTAGGCAGACACTAAGAAATTCACATTACTAATATCACAGATGCAATAGAAGTACATGAAGATGATAGTTATTAAATCAACCCCAAACAAAGAAATATACAAAGAGCTTCACAAGGAATTTATAAGAGTCCTCACATTTGTGAGAAAATCATTCATCCAAACACTAGAAATGGAAGGGGGTGAAAGAGAACACGTGAAACTACCTAACACACACGACAACTCATTATGTTTAGAGTTGTTTAAATCACTTAGTTTCAGACAGTGAGAACAATTGGGAAGATTATTGAATTAACATAAGATATATAAATCTAAACTAAACATATAAAAGGGCTTGTCCCTTATCAAGCTGCCTCGCTTATTAGATCGGGGATCTCTAGAGGCCTCAATATGATCATATTATTATTATTATTATTATATTATTATTATTATTATTATTATTATTTATATTATTATATTTAATTATATTATTATTATTATTATTATTATTATTATTATTATTATTATTATTATTATTATACTTTTTATTTTTTTTGAAACATCAGATGGGGCTAATAAGGAAAGTTAACAAAATATCCCAGATATATATTAGGCTTTGGAATATATTAATAATAAGTTATAATTTTTTTTCTTCTAATATTTAATAGTAAGAATATTTTATTATTTTAATTGCTATAATTTCTGAGATTTCTATGCAACTTATTGAAATATATTGATTATTATAAATCAAATAAAAGAAAAATCTTTTATTATTTAGCTTTGAAATTATTAAGTATTACAAAAAAATTATTAAATTTTAATTTTTTATTCCTTTTTTATAGAATAATGAACTAAAGTAATAATTAATGATAATATTTTTGATTGAAAACTTCTTAATATCATATATTTTATGCATTATTGATGCAAGCACAAATAAATAAGCATAATAAACATACTGTTAAAACGGTTAAGAAGCCACTGAATAGTTAAATTAAGCTAGACCGCAAGCTCCCTTCATCCCTCCCATTAATAGTTCTCTTCAGAAAACAAATCAAATTGAATAATATTCCTTATATTATTAAGATAATGTTTAGATATAGCACAAGATATTTAAAAACATAATTTACTATATATAAATTGATGGTGGATAAAATCTGTAGCCTGGGAATCTAAATTAAGATTAATAAGTTGCTTTAAGAAATGTCAGACTAAAGCAATTTATGATTCAATTACTATAAGTTTAAGGAAAAGAACTAATCTATAAAAAGTTAATATAGATTTATTTTGAATTTTTGTTCGACCTCACAATGCATGAATCATGCGGTAAGACAGCGCAAATGCCATCCAGTCGGTACTTGAGCATTTTTGCCGATGCTCTGAATATACTTGCGAGCAGTGTCAATGATAGGAATAAGTTTGCAAGGCTGGTGAGATTAGTTATCCCTGTTGTCACCGATCAGAACCTGGATTAAATGAACTATATTATTATTCAAAAATAATTAAGGGGGATTACTTTACAGTTTTAAATGATATATAAGTTTTAATCAAATTATTTGATAATAATATAATTAATGATTTTTTATGCTTGAATTAATCAATTTCCCCTTTAATTATATTATTATCGCTGCTTATTGTATAATTTTTGAGGAATATCTTGATTTTACATTTTAAATAAAAATTAAAAATAAATGATAGAGGTAATTTTCTTAACTTGTCAATATTTCTATAAATATTCTTAAATATCGGAAATCTCATTAAACTCTAATCATTTAACTTTAGTTAATTAATATCTAACCTTTCAACTATAGGCCCTCAAAGTAACTTAATTAGTTTAGTTTGTAAGCTTTCTCTATCGCTCACTAAATAAAAAATATGCCAATATTTTTTATACTATAGTTTATAGATTTCATTAATAATATATCTTGTTTAATTATTTAATCATATACTTTAATAATAATGGTCTTTGAAAATATGTACATAAATTTTATAAATTTAATAAATTTAAAACTAAATCAGCATATTCACCCTCCCATAAATTTTTCTGTCTACCCGTTCGGAGAAGGTTTGAAATTGGCTCTAGAATTTGCAGATAAATTCTATGATTAATAAAAAGATGGAAGATAATAATTAATAAATTAATAATTGCACAAATCTGCAGACTTAATACAATCATCTCAAGATAAAATAACTACACAATAAATGTAAATTACTCAACAAAGGCACTAGCTCAATTTTAATATTGCCATGTTTTGTTTAATATAGGAGAATAAATTCAATTAAGTTACAATAAATAATCATATTAAGATCAATGATTATAGTTTAACAAATTTAGAATTTAATCTGTTAAAATTTGGTTCCACTTATTATTTATTTATTGAAGCTTAAATGGGTTAAGTAAGTTCTATTTAAATTTTAAGACTTTTTAATGTAATATATAATATACATTTTTTATATACATTTTTAATATAAAAGATTAATATCTTGAAGGAATGTGATTTCTAACAGATTTCTCTAAGTTTTTCCTAAATTTAAAATAATTTCTTTTGAAAATTTGCCATTCTAACTTCTTGAGAAAAATTTATCGGAAAAAATTATTTATCTTAATCATTTGATAATATTTGTATTTTAAATTAGCCTTAGTCAATCTGAAATGAAATGTCCACGTAGTATTATAATAATTATCATATTGAAAAATAACATTAATTTTGGGAGTAAAAGTAAGTAAACTATATATTAGAAACAATTTCTTTAATTTTAAGTAGAAATTTACAATCATATTTTAATGAAACATTAATTTAAAATTATTGATAATAAAGCTGCAATTGGTAATAATTTATTTATATTAATGATTAAGCATCTTGTCACATATTTTCATTATTTGAATTTTACTTTAAAATAATTGTAAAAGAATTAATTAAAATTTCACAAACGTGCTATCAATTTAATCACAAAAAAAACCTTCAATAAGTAGATTTCATCTACTTATGTCAAAATAATATAAATTAGAATGATGAATCTTTTTGGAAATTGATAATTAACAATAAAATGAGGCAGTCGAGTAGGTAAGTCTCAAATCAGAAAGGTATGGATAAATAGAACTAAAGATCCAATTGCTGTTGAGAATAAAGTCACTTTTCTTTAGCTGTGGTAGCTTCACTACCCTAACTAAAGTGCGAAAAAATCATTTAGTTTCTTCTTACTTTTAAAGGGTTGTTGAAAATTCAATCTTGCTCTATATTACCTAAAATTATATTTCTTATGCCAAGAAATTCATCTTTTTATGAAATGTATAACAAATTCGCTGCGATTATCCATTTTTAAGAATAAATTAATTTCTTAAAAATCATTTCAATTAGCAGCTTATAATATTCTATAAATTAAATCCAATTAATTATATATAAAAGTACCTACACTCAAACCCCATCTCTACCCACCTTAATTATTAAATAGCACAGAGTATTAGTAATAAGAAATAATCTTGATTTCAATGTAAATATATTAGTACTTTACCATCTTAGTAAAACACTAGCAACTAACTTAAAAGCAACTACTCAACTTAATAATTTGATAAACTATGAAAAAATGCATATGAAATAGAACAGTACACTCATACTGATAGGTATTATCGGGATCAAATAAGATTTCCACGCTTTATTAGTAACGTCAAGGCATATTCAAGACTATTAATTATAAGTTTTATCTAATAATAAAAAATTCATAAAAATAGTATGTTCCTTTGAATGAATTTTTTTTTATTTTATTAAATAAATTTCAATTATTCATATTTAACTATATTTAAAAGCTTAAATTAATCATTTAGATATTAAAATATATTTATTTATTTCTTTTAGACAGATAAAGGCAAATAAATAATGACATGATTTGAATATAATTGCTTTAAATTAATGATAAATGTTATAATATTCCCTATTTGAACAGGCTATGCGAAGAAATATTTCATGAGAAAAAAATATTAACATATTTTACCATCTACACTATCTCATTTTATTTAAATTCATGGCGAAAAATTATTAATTTATTTATTATTATTCAATCTGATGAGAAGAGAATAGGTCTTCTGATAAATAAGTATGCTTAATTTACTCACATATATATAATACCTAAATAGCTAAAAATGTCATATATTTGAAGGAGGAAGTACCCGTGCAGTTTCCCGCTCCTACTGAAGTTTCTTGCCACCAGAAAAATTAAATTTTGAATTTTTTTGCAATAAAAATATTAAAGAAATTTAAATCCAAATTCAATAACCATAACTATATATAAAACAGCTTTTTAAATATATAATTTTCAAGTTCTGTAAATATTCTTCGTCAAATTATTTATTTAAAACAAAGCTAAACATATTGTTTAAATAAATAATTAATTTGGTTTTTAGCAAAATTTTTATTAACTTAGATTTGATATTAAGCGAGTATAATTAAAATGTGGAGACTGTAAAAACTAAATAAAAAAAGAGATCAAATAAAATTATGATAATATCAATACATATGAATTAAGATCAAACAGTCAAGTTTTAATTAAGTTTGAGTAGATGCTTATTTAACTTTAATTAATTAATCAACTATCTAAAAATGGAATTTTTGTTTTTTCTGATTTTTTCTGATTTTTTTTATTTATTTTAGGGCTGTGTTCAAGTTGATGCTGTAGTGATCTTTAAGTTTTTCATAGATATTCTCAGGGTATTATCAGGATATCCTCCTCAAAAAATAAAAAGTGCGGACAGTGTATAGTTTAGCATTATCAATAACAGTAGAAATAGCATTAGGTACACTAATAATATCAAAATCAAGCATTATTATAAGTCAGGTTAAAATTCTAGAGAATTTCAAAATTTTACATCACTAATTTTTTACTGTTTTTATCAAAAGAATTTTCATCATCATCTTTAATATTCAGTCTCACAACTATTAATTTTAGAAAAAATCTCTGACTTATAATAATGCTTGATTTTGATATTATTAGTGTACCTAATGCTATTTCTACTGTTATTGATAATGCTAAACTATACACTGTCCGCACTTTTTATTTTTTGAGGAGGATATCTTGATAATACCCTGAAAATATCTATGAAAAACTTAAAGATCACTACAGCATCAACTTGAACACAGCCCTAAAATTAAAATAAATCAGAAAAATTGAAAAAAATAAAAATTCCATTTTTAGATAGTTGTTTAATTAATTAAAGTTAAATAAGCATCTACTAAAACTTAATTCAAATTAGACTGTTTGATCTTAATTCATATACATTTATATGAACATAATTTTATTTAATCTCTTTTTTTATTTAGTTCTTGCAGTCTCCTTATTATAATTATACTCGCTTAATATTGGATGCTATATTATAAATTATTAAATCATAATTGATGATAAAGATTTTGAGAAATTTATGAAATATTTTTTTTTTTTTATGGGTCATGAAGCTTCCTACGGGGCAGGAAACTATCTTTTTGGGTGCAGGAAACATCCTCACATTTCTTACATATGAAAGTTTTGAGCAGGAACTTCCCCCATACATTTATATTAAATCTGTCAAAAACTTCCCTTTCAATATGTATATTTAGCAAGGTAGGATATCTGATCATAAATAATAAATAATATGGTAAAAGTATCAGCAAATATTTCTCTCTGACAAACCGAAATAAAAAATAAAAATTGTGCTCATGGCACGATTGCCCAAATTTAATGCGCGACTTTTGCGGTGGAAACGAGAGATTTCTTATGAAATTCAATTCAAATTTGTAAAGATAATAAAACACACATAGTTTATCAGTGTGATATATTTGTGGTTGCTCACTATAGTAATTTACTCAATTAATTCATTCTTCATAAAAAATGAAGTATATGGTAAATATTCAAAAATATTTTTAAAAAAATATGATTCTTAATATAAGAGCAGTTAAGCTCTATCTAAAACCTGAATATTTATATAATAAAATCTATCACATTCTCTCTACATTATTACTTCTGTGTCTAAAATGAAAACAAAACAATTTTGTTTTTTAGGGATCTGTTAATAGTGATTTTTAATTTAAAAACCATTATAAGTATAGCAAATTATTTATATCAAGATTAATCTAATGATTACAAATTTTATAAAAAAATATATACTTATTTAATATAAATATACCTATTTATTTCTCTTGTTATTTCGACAATTCACTACTCACTTTTATTCTTAACAGCTAATAAAAATAAATCTATACTATTTTATTCTCATATAAAAATTGATTTCCCTCCCTTCATATTATTTAGACTTTAATATTCTACGTTGAGTGATTTTATTTAGGATATTATTGAATTAAACTGATCGATAAAAATATATAATAAAGCAGAGATAGGAAGAGTAATTTTGAAAATGAAGGGGTTTCAAAACTTCCTTCATGACGATTCTCTCTAAATTAAAATTAATATTTAAGAAAATAGATAATTTTTTCATAATTATAAAAAAATTAAAGTGAAGCAGAAAACAATGATAAGGTTTGAGGAAATTAAGCATGAGATTTTGACAAAATATTGCTGAATAATGTATAAAATTAAACCAATTATATATGATGTCAAAGACCTTAGAATTTATCAATATCATTTTGACAAGCTAATATGACAGATTTATATATACAATGCAATCTTATTTAGATTTCGCAATTTTGACAATAAAACTGACCCACATATATTTTCATATTTTTATTAAGAAAAATTCAGAAATTTTAAAGCCATTTAATCAGAATAAAAGTGTTAAAGATTTTGTATAAATAAAGATCATTTCTAATAAATAATACAAAGCATGGAATAATTAATCTGGTAGTTTTTAGTTCATATATTCGATTTAAAATTATTTTATAGCTTAATTGTCAGTTGAATGTTTTGGGCAGGTTTGTATTATTTTTATTTAAAATATTCTGTACTTTTATTTAATTTAAAAAATAAAAGATTACTAAAAATTCCACAATTTATGTTTAAACTGTGTTTACATAAAAAATCTCAATGAAATAAAGATTAAAAGTTAAATTTTTCTACCAAAAAAATAAATTTACAAGATTATTATTTTATATTGTAATTATAATTTTTTTCAAGTTTTTAATGGTTAAACTATAATTTAAAATTTTCCCCAAGAAAGTCTAAAGGAATCAGTTTTTAAACGATCCAATCGATTTATTTACGAAATATTGATTTTAACCTCCCACAACTTGAGGATTGTTTTAGTAGAATAATTGTTGATTTACACTACTTCCTCCAACAATTTAGATGCTCTAATGTGTTCCTACAGTCCCCATTCCATTATTAATAATGTAAATTTTATTAACTGAATTAATTTTATTGTTTTAAACTAGAATCAATATCTCTAATAAAAAGTATTGTGATTAAAAAAATCGAAAACCAAGAATTATAATTTATATTTCTAATTATTTTTAGGAATATTGAAAGATTTTTGTAGCTAATTACTAGGCATTCAAAACCCCAAAACCCCTTAGTGAGGTTTATAAGTGCTTTGATTTGTAGGGTATAGTTGGGGTCTTATTGGGGTTAGTAGAGAAAATGCAGGTTTTATGTGAATTTTAAGTATATTTAATGATTATTACTCGATTTAATTCAAACAAATTTTATCTGCTTGTCTTTATTGTATCTCTTGAATCTTGCTCTCTGTAGTGGTTCAAGTAAAATCGTCTAAGGATTATCTTGGATATGATGGTGCTCTTACAATTATCATGTCTACAATCTGTTTGATTTCTTTGCAGATATCGTCCTGCTTTATATGCTTAATGGCTAAACTTATTGATTATTTCTCTTAATTGGTACCATAGTAAGACATGCATTCCATGTCACTCTCTAAAATTATAGCAGCTACTGCCCATACATCCACTAAACTGATCCATTCGTCCACTTCTCTCTTATTGGGAAGTAGCCAGGAGTGCCAAGAACCTTTGCTAAAGTTACTATCTCTTATCTCAAGGCTCTATTAAAATCAATAACTACGACTTCTAAAGGACAGAGATTCAGCATTACATTTTCAGGTTTCAAATCTCTATGAACATATCCAAGTTCATGCAACTCCTTGACACCCTTAATCATATCTGATAGTATATCATTCAAATCATCTGGGTATCTGTTATGATACAAATAATCTCTAAGAGTCATTTCATATTTCTTAAGTCTTAGTGCGATAAAACCATAGCTTAAAATAACACCATCAAGCTTAAGCAAGTTCTTGCAATCTTTTCTCTATGCCTCTCTAAGAATCATATATTAGTTAGCAAACTCATTTTAGTATTGCTCGTTCTTAAGGAGATAGCTGAAAGGGTACACCTTGTATGCATACTCACCAACCACTATAAGCTTTGCTTTGTTAGGAACACTTATATGCAAGTAATTCTCAATACAACTACTTAGATTAATTGCATTCAATGCAGGAATGCTCATAGCTTTTGCTTGAAAGCAGGCTAGAATTGTATTGCCTGCAGGTTAGTTCATCGATTCTTATATTTTCTGTCTCTTGAGGTTCTCCTGTAACTCTCTTTAAGAGTCGATAGTATTTGATTTTCTTTTAGCTGGCACAAGTTTTTATGTCTCTTTATCTTAAATCAAGAACTCACTGAGGTGATGCTTTTGCATGTGATTCTTAACTTTTGCAGAGTGAGTATAAGATTTCATACAAGTTGTACATTAGTACCTTCCATCCACTTTTTCATGCTTAAAATATATCTTGGCTTTGCCAGAGTGTACCTCTTTAAGGTGTCTCTTCAAGCTTTGTTCAGTTGAGAAAAAATTCTAGCAGTCTTCACATTAAAATATTTTTGTCTTTTCAATAGGGAGCTGTTCTTTTAGGTCTTCAACATATTCAATTTATGTTTAAAGTTCTATCTTTGCTCTCTCCTTTATGTTCTATACTTCTATTTTGAAGACCTCTGCTTCAAACTCAAGAGCTCTTGGCTCTACCTCTCTCTCAACATAAATAACTTCTGGCTTTTTAGTTGAGCCAAAGTTTAGCTATGATTATCCACTGCTAAGAGAAACTGCTTTTCGATTTAAGTTAGCCGCCATGTTTAAATTCAAATTTAAATTTTTATTATAAAGCTCTAATAAACTCTCTAGTTATAGTTACTCTGTACAGGAGTTACCATTGCAACAATAATGGTTGATTTTGAAGTATTAGAGATCATATTTATGCTTAGTTTATAACTTCAATTTTTCTAATTTTGCTTAATATTCTTTAATTTTGGTACCAACTTAGATAAAATTCAAATTGGTACTGGTACCAATTAGGTTTTGAACCATTTTGGAACTTTTCCATTAAAACCTCATTAGTTTAAAACTAGGTACTAATTAAGTTTTGGTACTATTAAATTGGTACCAATTAAAATTAAACCGAATTAGTACCGGTACTAATCAAATTTAAACAAATTTAGTACTAATTTAATGGAACTAAATTGATAAAAATGGAGCTCCATCTCAGAAATTTGTTACAGCTTCTGCCAGCTTTCACCACGTATCCTTACCAGGTTGACCTCCTATAAGATGCCCATATTTAATACTAAGATTTTTAACAGTAGGATCCAGAACTCTATATATTAAAATTTGAAACTCAATAACAAGAGAAGGAACAAGGATGGAATCTATAAGTACTGCAATGAAGAGGGTTGAAGCTTAAGAAATGATATCAAGATTTAGAAGCAAGGAAGTACTCTATCGATACCTCACTTAGCATGGTAAGCATGTGACATAAACTTAATCATATGCTATAGTGGGTTTATTCCTTCCAACGATGGAAGGTACCAAAATTTCATTCTTAAAAGCTATACTCTGCGATGAGAAGAAAGCCTTCAAAAACAATGAAATTAAGTTGATAGAAATACCAAACTACCCAAAGATTTCAGTCACTAATCTCTACGAAGATGCGATGTAAGTTGAAGAGTTGGGAGTTTATCTTCCTACCAAGAACAACTCTCTAACAAGCTTCCAGAAAGGAGCTTCTTCTTTGGTGTTCTTGGCACTTTAAGAGAGAGTTATCTCAGAGAGATCATTGAAGAAGCCCACTAGAAACGCTACTCTATTTCTCCAGAAGATTAAAAGAAGCAAGGCATACTTATAAGCGAGAGCTGGCTTGCTGAGCTTAAAAAGCATCCATACCTCTCTAGTAAGCTTTGACATATAACTTTGTAGGGAAACCTGGAACTGGTATATTCCTAATGAAAGAGCATGCAAAGGTTCACAGAGAGAGAAAGTCATAGACCATTCATGAAGTGATCAAGAGACTTTATAAAGATGTTTAAAAGCCAGATGAAATGAACATAGATGCAGGAGCTGGCACTAAGAGAAGAAATATGGGCCCAAGCAAGCCATAAGAAGAGGAGAAGAAGGAGAAGCCAAACCCATTCATGGGCCAGTTTAATATGTGAATATATTCATTCGTTTAAATCTAAAACTTATTTATAAACATTCATTCTTCCCTTTCTCGCCACAAACTGTTGTCTTATCTATGCTTACTCTCTTGCAGCTACTCTGAATCAAGTTTACTGTATCTATAGGCAAGTCATGCATTAAGTGATATAGCAGCAATTTCTTGTAGTGGGTCTTGATTTAACTCCAGTAGAATTCAATTCCATTAAATTAAGGACTGTAAGGATCATTGTATACAGGAGTAATGTTTAACTCTTCATAAGCTTTCTTAGACTCCTTAGTTTTATGAACTGAGAGGTTGTCAACAAACAGAATGATCTCTTAATCATTGTATTTATCTCTCAGCTTATGTAGGAACTCTATGTACTACTCTCGCTTAATAGAGCGAGGATGAATAACATAACTTTCTAAGCCAGAGTCTTCACTAATACCTGCATAAATTGCATGGGTTACAACCTTTACTTTCTAATCGTATACTTCTATATTATCATACTTTTTATACCAAGACTTATTAATAAAGGTGTTGAAGGTAAACACAGCTTCATCAGCGTGTATGAACTTGATGTTATTGTCAATAGCCCTCTGCATTTAATAATATATATAGTTTAAATTATTACTATATAATGCCACTGTAAAATCAATCACTCTCTTCACTCTGTTGACAGTCTTGAAAGTAATACCATTTCTTCTATAAATGTTGGCTATAGTTTATGGAGAGATACGCATGTCAGGAAACTTGAGATGAAACATTACAGCTCGCTAGTCTAGTGGAAAGTATGCCCAATACTTTAAAGTCTTCGAATCACAGAGGTAGTCAATATAGTGCTGTGAGAACTTTTATTTCTTGCAGGATGCTTTCAAGTGCCTGAATTATAATGCTAAACAGCCAACAAGCAATGATACCTAACTGTTGAGGTACTCTTGCGCAGAAGCTTTGCTATAGCAGCATAATTCATTACTGGTTTGACTTAATCTATATTAATGCTTGTACCATACCTAAGCTTAAGCAGTAAATCTAAATATTACTCATCATAAATAGACCCTAAATTTCGCTAATTTCTATTTCTCATTTTGCAAATTGGCCTAATTTCTCTACTAACCCCAATAAGACCCCAACTATACCCTACAAATCAAAGCACTTATAAACCTCACTAAGGGGTTTTGGGGTTTTGATTGCGGAAACCAATCCATTTGATTGCCTGCTTCTATCATTTTTACTGAGTGAAGCTAGCTGTCTCTAATCATGAGAATTTTGCTTCAATTTATTTGTAACTCCAGTTTGTGGTCTCATTTTGGATTATACAGTCAAAGACTCTCCCTTGGAATGGTGATGATGGGGATTCGTCTAAATCACTTGAGAAGGCTAGAGGATTGAACCATAAAATAAGATAATAATCACAAAATAAAGTAAAATAAGAATTACCATTTGTTACTGGGCCTCCAAAACTCTTTCTGTAGTTCATGTTTCCAGAGACTACTCGTTTCTAACCTAGGGAATTTTTGCCGTTTTTTATGTTATTTATCAAGTTTGTACTTCTCTAGACACTTTAATTATAAAATTAGATTTAATTCAATTTGATAATTCTATTGCCAACATATAACAATTTAATTAATAGTTTTCTGTAGAATAGTCTCAATATCATTAATTTTAATATTTATTTATTCTTTGCAGAAGATCTTAAGTTTTCTGTGAGTAACTGGTTTTAGCATCATGTATGCCACCTCTATTTCTTGAATATACATTATTAGCTCCACCCAAATCGATCTGATCTATTATTAACTGAGCTTTCTTTTTCGATTGTTTCTGTTAAGCTGAACTTAGAGCAAGTGATTACTGTTTCTACTTTTATATCATGAAATATTAAGGCAAATTAATGAGTAAATGAAATCGATAAGTTAAAGTTGGACTAAAATATAGAATAAAACTATAAACTTGATAAAGTAAGGAGACATTTCATCAATACCCCCGAGTTTATTTTGAGTTTAAGTGATTGAACTGCTTTGATTATTATTGTGACTCAGAGCCCCAGAAAACCCAGCTGAATTTCTAGTTTTTCTCTAAACTTGAGATTCAAATGCTCCGTTACCATATAACACAATAATTCATTGCAATTTAAAGATAGTTTTCAACTTATTTTCCATCTTTTATTTGTAAAATTAAAGTTAGAGTGTTAATGAATAATTTTTAGCCATAAGCCGTGGTTTATTTTTGACTTGATTTGAGCAATGCTTGTTAAGCTTTTTAGTAAAAATTATCAATTTATTTCTACAACTATTAATTAGCATTGGGTTGTTAATTGAAAAGCTGTTGTTTATTTGCTCCACTGGAATAGTTAGAATTTCTGAATTATCTACCAGCAGATTGTTGATTGTATTGCTGCTGTTACATTGCTAATTGGTCTTGATAAAATAGAATATGATTAAAATTATGAATAATTTAATTGTAATTCAAGTTTAGACGTTTTGGTTGCTTGAATTATCATTGGTGTTTCCATCGTAGGTTCTTCTCTCAAGAGAATAACCATTAAGTTAATTAAAAATGTGAACATTCTAACAGTAATATCAATATTTTTAATATAAAATTTTTATAGATTGGACACTCGCTTGGCACCTGCACTTGCTAATTCACTTCTTTTGTTCTTTTGCTTTTACTAGGTATCTGGAGATTTATTATTACAAAAATATAACGTATTTATAATAGTTTGATCACAATTTGTAAATACTATATATTAATTTTATGCTCATAATAACAAACAAATCTTTGTTGGAACCTGAAACGATCATATTCTTTGCACCTGCTTACATCATCATTCTCTACTGACTAGTTTGAATTTATTACAACTGTGATTGAGCCAACTAACTCTGTTGTTTTCTATGAACTTGCTATTGCTGTTGGTTGTTTTATTAAAAATATGAGATTAATCTTAACTTATATATGAATTAAATAAGAATTTACTTTGAACGATAAAGATGTCTGTTATATAATATTTTAACAGCAATATTAAGCTAGGATTTATTAGATGAGCGCCATGTTATTTTGATGTTGCTGATTTATGTTCCCTCTCTATGAATGATTGTTATTCCCATTCTTATCCATCAAATTTTAATCATAAAAATAACGATGTAAAAAATATTTCAGAACCTGGTTTTAAATTATAAACATAATTTTGTGCCTTTTCATGTGATTTAGACCTTGTAGCATGGTTAACACCCATCTTTTACTTCAACTCATTGATGTAATTTTAGATGTTTTTGCCACTCAACCAGTCAATCTTCAAGTTTTCATTGTTTTTGTTAATGTTTTATTCAGGATTTTGTTATTATTACTATTATTGACCACCATTTCTAATTTATCTTCTCTGAAGAGACATAGAGCCACCTCCAGCAACCGCTCCTTATTTTGTATTTTAATTTGCATAGCTCTAGTTATTTAAAAATTTCCAATATAATGGGAAATAGATAGAGAAAGTTACCCCATATTTAAACTGTATAAAAGGTTAACAGGCAAATTCTTGAAAAAATAGCTGTTTTTTAATCTTAAATCTCAAAGTAAATTTATAAAAAGGGATATTTTCATATTCTCTCAATAATAGGACAATAAAAAGACCTTTTATCTCTAATTTGTTTAAAAATAAGTTTCAAAGAAACAACATAAATATTAAATCCCATAATTATTCTAAAAATTATAAAAACATTCCATTTATAAACCAAAGTTATTGTTAATTTATTGATTATTCGGCACGTTATTGCTATTTTATATGCTTGATGATTAATTATTCATTAAACTAGAAATCTGTTATTGTTAATTATTATTGTAGGAATACATTCGATTTGGGAAAATGAATTAAAATTAAAATTAATTAATTATTAATTACCTTCAGTTATGTTTTTGGAAAATGTTTGCAAACCATGACAATATTATACTCTCTGGATAGCGCATTAAAAATGAGACGGTGGTTGTTATTGCTATAATGAATTTATCTCATCGCTCAAGCGAGAAAAACCCATTATACTATTATTGAGAGTTAGCTCAAAATCAAAATATTTCGCTTCCTTGTATGATTTCGGAATAATACCAATAGTAAAGTCCAGCTTAAATTGCGGGATCTTCCGTAGAATCCATTTATTTTTGAATTTTAAGTCACTTTGGTTTTGATAACTGCCATGATTTTAATATTTAATTAATTTAATTTAAATTCATTTTCCCAAATCGAATGTATTCCTACAATATTATTAATGCCAGTTGATTGTCTTTTTTAATTCTAAACTTACTGCTGCAAAGAGTGATTTGTATTTTATTAATTCAGACTTTGAGAAGCTGTTTGCTGCTGCTGCCTGGATTTCGTGGAGTCTGACTTCTTCAAATTTGATTGAAGTTGCTATGGTTGTTAGTTTATAAATGAAGAAGGATGCTGTTTAGTCTATTCTTGAGCCTAAAAATAGACTTTATGAATTTATTGGAATTATATATCCAATGCTTTTTTTTCTCAATAAAAACTGATTTTATGACATGGAAGGGGGTCGGGAAGTCATTTTAAGTATGTAAAATAAAGCCGGTTTTAATTTTGTAGATTATTGAGTGGACTTTTTCTGTTGCTACTTTGGAGTTTCAGTTTGACTTAGTATACCCAATTCTTTATCAATTTTAATCTATAATATACGATATATCAAATTATGCAATAAAAATTTGCAAATTAATCCATTATTATTGTTGTTTTATCAATTTATTTCCTGAATTCCTTCAACTTGTTCATGCGCTTGCAGAGATCATAGAACTCGAAGTGAGCTCCAGTCTCTGGGCAGGTATACTTGCGATTAGGATCATCATTGAAATAAATTCCCTTGAAATTTTGGTAATCTATATCATCCACATCAGAATCTGCAGGCATTCCCTCTGCTCTGTTTTAGGGATCTCCATCGTTATCTTCATCGTCATCTTTTTATCAAATTATATTAGAATTATAAGTTTATTTTTTCTTATCTTTTGGGGGAGGTACTTAATTTAATATTTGAAGAGATATTATAAATCTTTATATAATCTTAACGACCATGATTTTATCTAGACCCTTCTTCATCATCCTCATCGAATTCATCACCATTCTACTTTAATATGAATATTAAATTTAAAAAAATATATATAAATAAATACATTTTAAACTATTATATAGCTTTATTACTCTTAAATAGCTATTAATTATTAAATAAATATATTAATGTACTACTGCATATTATAAGCCAAAGCCAGTGCATTTTGCATGTCTTCGTCATCAAATTAATTGATGTCAATCGGCATCATATCTCCCTCTGAATCGTCATCATAAATTACTCCCTCAGTCACTGCTCTTCTTCCTGCCATCAATTCAATATACTTGTTATCTATCTTTTTTAATAATTGAAATATAAATTAAATCAATAATTAAATTATCTTTCAGAAATACCAATGTATGTAATTCAAAGCATATTAATGTTATTTTAATTACAAAAATTGAAGTAATTGTTCGTAAGTAAAAAAGTTAATAATCTCTAGAAAATTATGTTAATATAATATATTGTATAAATTTAAGTTCACAGTAAAATAGTATGGATGTGGTTTATGTGAATATATAATTTTATGGGTAAAGGAAAGGTCTTTCGTTTTTAATTTTTTTATTGTTATTATTTATAGAATATTTCTCATTATACTATAAATTTTGTATTATTCAAAATATAATTTATTTATTAACCTAGATAGTACTCACAAAATAAGATATTAAAACATAACTTATCTTATCTAGAAAATTTCAAGCAATAAAATTTTTAACTTACTTTTTAAAATTATGTAAAGATCTATAATAAATTCCAGAAATTTATAATTTTTTAATTGCAAAAATGAAGATATTTTTACCCAAAAATCTTTGATAAATTTATTTAAAACTTAAAAATTATAACAAAAATTTAATATACTTTACTCGGGTATATAAAACTAATACTTTATATATATAATTTTATTAAGTAATTCTTAATTAATCTCTATTATCGATAATTATAATTTAAGTTAAGTTGATAAATTAAACTACAATCTTTTATAAATCTAATAAAATAGGATAAGAATATTGTATATAAAGCTAATTGACATATTAATATTCTAAATTCTAATATTTTACAACACTTTTAGATTAAATTTTTGCTTAAAAAATTATGTAGTAATTTAATTATAAACTAAAGATTTTAAACCTCATCAAATCTAACAAGATATTTAATTTAATATAATTAAAATTTAATTATTAATAAAGTAATTAAGTCTTATAATTACTATTTATTTACATAATTTTAAAGAGACCATGCAATAGAATTACTCTGGATTATAAGCTTACAAATTGTCAAATTTAAAAGACTTCATCAAAAGTTAGCCCAATCAAAAATAAGCTATTAATTCTTTATAAAATGCCTAAAATTTAATTCAAATATAACCATAAAATAAAACTCTGAACAATGGAAATATAAAGTTTTAAGTATTTTTGGAGAATTATATGTTTAAATAATTTTAATTTTTATCATTTATAAGTATTTTAAATAATGCAAAAAGTCACAAAATGTTACCAAATGTGTTTTACAAAAAAGAATAGAGCCACAATTTCCAAAATAATGGCAGAAAAAATAAATTTAGAAAATTTATATATTAAATTAAAAACTTAAATTTATATCTTGTGATGAATATATTTAAATAATTAATAATTATTAATAAATTTAAGGAAGATCATGATGACTTGGTTTAATCAATTTGGATTGGTACAAGCAAATATGCCCTTATAAAGCGAGGTCTTAGTGAATCTCCAACTAGAGGTTAAAATAAAGTTGTTAAGCCTTAGTATATTTGTGAGATTATATTATATTAACTCAGTTTTCCCCTAAATAAAATTCATCATTATAAGGGAATTAATGTATTTCATATTTTCACTTAGTGCAAAAACGATGCTATAGAATTGGAGTTAATCGTGTTTAAAAAAGAGATAGAAGATAAATTTGCGAAATCAAAAATGAACCAATAATTCAGGTTTCCTCGAATCCCTGAATCCCCTCTAATCCTACCAATAAGCCCCTCCCCACAGACATCAGACAGTGTGGCCTCCATTCCTAAAATCTATCATTCTCCCTATAGATAGAGAGAGTTTAGTAGCAATAAGACTTTCGGATAAAATCAGACAAATATAAATATTTTGCAAGCAGGCGGGGGAATGGGTGGATATTCTAACACTCTCAACAATCTTAATATTATAGTGATCAAATTCAATTTCTTCCATATTCTATTGAATTAAGATTAGTTTTGTGATTAATTTTCATAATAACATTTAAGGTTAAGGATCTGGGATACAACTATTACCTGTTCATCAATAAACGATTACCTCTGGTGTATAGAATTAAAAATTAATTTTGGCAAATTCAAATTAAGTCCTGAATATGGGGTCTGACAAGATTTTGTAAAGACCGCAATCAGTAACAAGAAATCTCAAGAAAACTTAATCTGTTGGTAAGATAACAATAAATAGAGACTTGAATGCTGATCAAAGTTTAAAATTAATTTAATTAAAAAATGATCGAGGATTACATGTTTTAATTTAAAACTTTTAAACTTTAAGTTTGGGCAGAGGTACACAAAAATAAATATACAATATTGGAGAAAACATTCCATTGATATCCAAAGATAATAATACGCAATTACAGAAAATTGACAAAAAAGAATTTAAAAAAGCAAATTAAGCATTAGATCAATAGGATACACAGCTGATTAATAATAATTACTAATCAAAGAGCACTAGTAAATATTAAAATTAATAGAGAATTTCGCAGGATTCTTTGCCTTAATATCAACTCTACGATGACTCTGACTCAAGCAAAAATGCTAAAAATATAAGAGATCCTAAAATGCTAAACAGCACAAACAACATTTTATTTTAACAATACAAAGAGACTACTATGCAGAGGGACAAATCTAATTCGGAAATTACAAAAGTTAAGAGACAGTAGTTTAAGAGTCTGATTCTATAGCAAAAAGATAAAAAGAACAATATTCAAAACCCCAAAACCCCTTAGTGAGGTTTATAAGTGCTTTGATTTGTAGGGTATAGTTGGGGTCTTATTGGGGTTAGTAGAGAAAACGCAAGTTTTATGTGAATTTAATGAATATTTAATGAGTATTAATGTGCTTAATTCAAACAAATTTTATCTGCTTATCTTTGTGGTATCTCTTGAACTTAGCTCTCTTCAATGTTTCAAGAATATCTTCTAATGATGATCTTGGATATACTGGAGCTCTTACTATGATCATCTCAACCATTTTCTTAATCTAAGTGCATACATCTTCTTGCTTTATATGTTTAACAGACATGCTTATTGTTACTTTTCTTGCTTTGTTCCGAAGTACGACATACTTTCCATATCGCACTCTAAAATAATTGCTCCTACCGCCCAGACATCCCACTAAACAGAGCCATTAGTCCACTTCTCTCTTATTGGGAAGTACCCAGGTGTGCTAGCACTTTAGCTAAAGTCACTATTTCTTACCTATTGCTCTATTGAAATCAATGACTACTATTTCGAAAGGACAGAGATTTAGCATTACATTTTCTGGCTTCAAATCTCTATGAACATACCCTAGATCATGCAGCTCTTTCACACCCTTGATCATTTCCGTGAGTATCTCATTCAAGTCATCTGGGTATCTATTATGGTAGAGATAATCTCTTAGAGTCATTTCAAATTTCTTAAATCGTAGTGCAATAAAACCATGTCCAAGAATAACTCCATCGAGTTTAAGCAAGTTCTTGCATTACCTTTTATGAGCCTATCTTAGTATTATGTATTCATCGGCAAACTCATTTTGATACTGCTCGTTCCTAATAAGATATTTGAAAGGATATACTTTATAAGCATACTCATCAACTACTATGAGTTTGCCTTGTTAGGCACATCAATATGTAAATAGTTGTCAATGCAAAAACTGAGATCTACTGCATTTAATGCAGGTATATACATAGCTCTCTCTTACAAGCATGCTATATATAATTCATTAGCTGGTTGGTTCATTGACTCAAAACGTTTCTGCTTCTTAAGTCTCTCTTCCTGCTCTCTTTAAGACTCTATAGTATTGGACTTTCTCTTGGCTGGTATAAGTTTTTATGTTTCTTTATCTTGCATTAAAAACTCACTTAAATGATGTTTTTGCATGTGTCTTTAACTTTAGCTGAGTGAGTGTAAGACTTCATGCAAGTCGTGCACTAATACCTGCCATCGACCTTTTCGTGCTTAAAATATATCTTAGCTCTCCCAGAGTGCATCTCTTTGATGTGCCTCTTCAAGCTCGAATCAGTTGAGAAGAAATTTTAGCATTCATCACATTAGAATGCTTTAATCTTTTCTAGTGGGAGATGTTCTTTTAACTCCTCAACATCTTCGATTAGCGTTTAAATACTTATCTCTGCTCTCTGCTTCCTGATATTTATTTCTAGAACAAACACCTCTGATTAAAACTAAAGAGCTTTAAGCTCTGGCTCCTTTTCAATGAATATGATCTCTGGCTTCTTAGTTTATCCAAAGTATAGCTAAGATTATCCACTGCCAAGAGAGACTGCTTTGCGATTTAAGTTAGCCGCCATGTTTAAATTCAAATTTAAATTTCTATTATAAAGCTCTAATAACCTCTCTAGTTATAGTAACTTTGTATAGGAGTTGGTACTGCAACAACAATGGGTGATTCTTAGGCGTTAGACATCATATTTATACTAAGTTTATAACTATAAATTTTCTAAATTCATGCTTAATATTTTTAACTTTGGTACCAACTTAGAAAAAATTCAGGTGTACTGGTACCAATTAGGTTTTGAACCATTTTGGAACTTTTCCATTAAAACATAATAAGTTTAAAACTAGGTACTAATTAAGTTTTGGTACTATTAAATTGGTACCAATTAAAATTAAACGAATTTAGTACCAGTACTAATTAAATTTAAACAAATTTAGTACTAATTTAATGGAACTAAATTGATAAAAATGGAGCTCCATCACTGCAGTTTGTTACAGCTTCTGCAAACTTTCTCCACGTATCTTGCAGGGTTGACCTCCTATAAGATGCCCATATTTAATAGTAAGATTTTAAACAATAGGATCCAGAAGTCTATAAATTATAATTTGAAATTCATTAATAGGAAGAGGAACAAAGATGGAATCACTCAATGATCAAATGAAAAGAGTCGAGGCTCAAGAAATGATATCAAGATTCAGAAGTAAGGAAGATCTCTATCGATACCAAACTTTACATGGTAGATAACTTGATGACTATTAACATATTATACAGTTGGTTTAATCCTTCCAACGATGGAAGGTACCAAAATTTCATTCTTGAAACAATACTTTGTGAGGAGAAGAAAGCTTTTAAAAATAAAGAGATTAAACTAATCGAAAATCCCAACTACCCTGAAATTTCAGTCACTAATCTTTATGAGGATGCCATGTAAGATGAGGAAGTGGTAGTTTACCTTCCTACCAAGAAACAACTCTCTAATAAACTCCCAAAGAGGAACTTCTTCTTGGGTGCTCTTGGTACAATAAAAGAGGATTATCTCAGAGAAATTATTGAAGAAGCACATAAGAAACGATATTCTATTTCTCCTGAAGACTAGAAGAAGCAAGGCATTCTTATAAGCTCAGCTTGGCTAGATGAACTTAAGAAGCATCCTTATCTTTCAAGTAAGCTTTGACATATAACTTTGTAGGAAAATCAGGCACTGGTATATATCTTATGAAAGAGCATGCTAAGGTTCATAGAGAGAGAAAGTCACAAAAAATTCATGAAGTGAGCAAGAGACTTTATAAAGATCTTTAAAAGCCAGATGAAATGAACATAGATGCAGGAGCTGGCACAAAGAAGAAATATGGGCCCAAGCAAGCCATAAGAAGAGGAGAAGAAAGAGAAGGCAAACCCATTTATGGGACAGTTTAATATGTGAATATATTCATTCGTTTAAATCTAAAACTTATTGATAAACATTCATTCTTCCCTTTCTCGCACAAATTGTTGTCTTATCTACGCTCACTCTCTTACAGTTGCTTTGAATCAAGTCTACTGTATCGATGGGCAAGTCATGCATAAGATGATACAGCAGCAGCTTCTTGTAGTGAGTCTTTATTTAACTCCAGTAGAATTCTATTCCATTAAATTAAGGACTATAAGGAACGTTGTATACAGGGGTTATGTTTAGGTCTTCATAAGCTTTCTTAGACTCCTTAGTCTTATGAACTGATAGGTTATCAACAAACAGGATGATCTCTTGGTTGCGATACTTCTCTCTGAGCTTATGTAGGAACTCTATATACTACTCTCGCTTAATAGAGCGAGGGTGAATCACATAACTCTCTAAGCCTGAATCTTCACTTATACCAGCTAAAATTGCATGAGTGACTACCTTTACTTTTTAGTCATAAACTTCTATGTTATCATACTTCTTGTACCATGACTTATTAATAAAAGTGTTGAACGTAAACACAGCTTCATCTGCATGTATGAACTTGATGTTATTATCAATAGCTCTCTGCATTTAATCATATATATAGTTTAAATTATTACTATAAAATGGCACTGTAAAATCAATCACTCTCTTAACTCTGTTGACAGTCTTGAAAGTAATACCGTTTCGTCTATAAATATTGGCTATAGTCTAAGGAGAGATACGCATGTCTGGAAACTTGCGATGAAACATGACAGCTCGTTAGTCAAGAGGAAAGTGAGCTCAATACTTTAATGTCTTAGAGTCACAGAGATAGTCAATATGGACCTGTGAGAACTTTTATTTTCTTGCAGGATGTTTTCAAGAGCCTGAGTTATAATGTTAAACAGCTAACAAGCAATGATACCTAACGGTTGGGGCACTCTTGTGTAGGAGTCTTGCTATGGCTGTATAATTCAACACTGGTTTGACTTAGTCTATATTAAAACTTGTACCATACCGAAGCTTAAGCAGTAAATCTAAATATTACTCATCATAAATAGACCCTAGATTTCGCTAATTTCTATTTCTCATTTTGAAAATTGGCCTAATTTCTCTACTAACCCCAATAAGACCCCAACTATACCCTACAAATCAAAGCACTTATAAACCTCACTAAGGGGTTTTGGGGTTTTGATTGGGTAAATAATTGGAACATTATTAAAATAGTAGAGCAATAAAAATCTTAAGACCAGGAATTAAGGCCATGAAGGGATTGGAGGGCAAGGTGAAATTCTAGCTATGAATAACGGACTGACAGATTCAAATTTATTATCAAGCCAAGAGACATAATCAAAGGGATCTAGTGAACAGAACTAAATCAAAATGTAGAAATCTCTCAATACACAAAAATCTCAAATGACTCTTACTCCTAAAGTTCACCTTAAATTATAAGTCTTTTGTTATTACTCAAATAGTTTATCAAAATTTAAAACTAGAAATTTATCAAGGCTAATGAATAAACTTTGCAAAAGATCTAGCTCATTATTAAAAATGAAAAAAAAATCCCACTGAAGCAACCATCTTAATCTTAACTATAGCAGCAATCTATATAAGAATTTCACCCTGCTGCTCTTCAGTTAGCTTAGTAAAGATCTGAACCGAAAAATGATGCGCAGGTTTACTCTTCAACTACTCGCAAAAATTAAAATAGACAAACCGCGTCACATGAGAGAGTTAATGGTCTTTCCCCTAATATAACAAGCAGCATCAATTTTAATAATTATGAGTCGAGAAACCTGGCTAATTTTACTTTGTACACTTAGGGTGGGAGTCAAAATTCAAAGATTAAGCTGATTCCATCATCTAAAAGTTTTAATAATACAAAGTCTAAGATTGCCTCTGTCAATTAAAATTCACAACTAAATCTTGTAAAAATTAATAACATTTAGAACTTAGTTAACAATTAAAACCCAATCTAAACAAATCTTCAAAGACCTCCATCATAAGAGAACGGTAGAGTGACAAACATTCAGATTCAAGCTTCTCTTAACTTAATCATGAATGATAATGGGGTAAGTTAAAAACATGTTTAACCTTCCATTTAAGGATTGAACATAAATTTTAATAGCTAATCTTAGAAGCCAAATTTTTAATACAACAAGCAATCTGGCAATCATAATATCATTATAAATAACAACAACCTTAATTTGAATCCTCAATCAAGAAATATGACATATTCTGGAATCCCTTAACTTTAATCTTCACAGTCTACAACCCAAGAATAAAAGCTGTTATCATCTTAAACTACTAAACATCTGAGATAGCAGTCTAATACAAATTTAGGAACCATTTTGAACACATAGGGACCCCTAAAACATTCTGTAAATTTAAACAATAAAAACATTCTTGGATACCAAAACCCTCCTCCTCAATTCACAACAATGGATTTAAGCTAGCAAAATTAGTACCAATCAGTGAGTGGAAGAATTCAGAAAAAGATTTTGTCCAAATCTGTAACTAAAGTAAAAAGAATGAGTACCCAAAAGAGTCTTTCCAGCTTGAACAACATACAGTAAATACAGTAAATGAATCAACTCAGATATGGGAATATATAATAATAAAGCCAAAATAATTACAATTTTGATGATAATATACCTTAGTATCTCAATAAAATGAACTAGTTAGAAATGAATTTTTAAGGAAATAATATAACTGGAAGCTAGAGTCATAGATTTATTTGAAGTTTTTATAGGAATTATATATAAAAGTTTTATAAAATCAAAATACTTATTTATTTACAGAATAATTTTCTTGTTTAAGATACATTATAATATCTTAAGTAAATCAAGCTAACTAAAAGTAGTAATAATACTAATTTTATTTGAATATTCTTCTTTATATTGTCAAAAAATCAAAATACAAATATCTTAATTGATTATATTAATAAATGAAATGGTTGAAGATAAAATAATTTATAATTATAATTATCGAATTTCTGGAATAAATCTTATTATGGATTCTCAAATTGAAGACAACTAGTAAAACTTGATATATAATTTTTTAAAATTTATATTTAAATTATGTTTTCAATTTATTATTTATTTTAAACTTTGAACATACTTTTTATGTCAAAGTCCCTAAAAAGATCTTTATAATTAATTATTTTTTCTTAAAATAATTAATATACTCTTATTATTTATAGAAGGAGAAAGTCTTTTGAATCATTAGATATAGAATTTGAGTACTACAAAAATAAATAAGAAAGTATAAATTCAAACTTCAAGCCAGTAAACTTACTGTATTTTATAATTTAATCATAATTTTGTTAATAATTTTATGCTAATTTAATCGAAATCTATGATAATAAATAACAAATTCCATTTTTAAAGTTTAAATTGCAGCATTTGCTTCGAATTTATTTTCAGCAAAGATGAGATATTTAGATTTAAACCTTGTAGTCACGCTTTGTGCAGGACTTGTGTTTGGATTTAATTTGACCATATAATAAAAAACGAGAAAGATCTCACTAAATTAAGATGCTTTGAAAGATAGTGCTTTGAAAATGGCGACAGTTATTTTTTTTAAAATTTAAAAGGGTTTTGGGGTTTTACGGATAATTATACTACTATTTTTGAAAAGAAGAAACAAATTAATCTCAAATATATGTAATTTCATTATAAAAATAGAAATTAGTTAACTAAGTAAGGAGGAAGTTATAGATTTTATTAAAAATAATGAAGAGCTTCTGAAGTTATATCAGGATTAAAATCCTTGACAAATTATAAACTAATTTATTTAAACTTATTTAAACAAGAATCTAAATTTATTATTCTACTCCTTTTTTCTAAACTTTATGCTCTAATGATAAAATATAGGTAGAAATTGTTAATTTAAATATTATTAAAAAGGTGGTATTTCGTTACTATATATTTAACAAACAAAACTGCTGTTGTAGCTGGGAGCTGTATAACAAGTGGGAAGAGATATAAGTAGAGATACACGCATATAAAATTATAAGGTTACATGCACTTAGAAAAATTTAATAAGTACGTCATAATGCAAAAAAACAAACACTCTCAAGCATAATCAACAAATGCTTCTGGTAGTATATATTTTTATGGAATTATAATTTTTCAAAAAAGCATTTTAGAAATAAAAAATAGTAATCTATGATAAATCATATATTAATTTCATGTTTTGAATTTAAACATGAAATTATTTGAGTAAATATTATAAGTATCTACTCTTCTTTATGGTACAAGGCGTTGAGTGCTTAATTACTAAAGAAAGCTTCTGGCTTTCATCATTTTTTCGCTGAATCCATCTAGGCAACTTTTTACCTCCTTAGGCAATTTACTAAGATTTCCTCTGAGTGAACCTATGCTGTTCGATTTCTCTGGAGGATAAGAAGAGCTGCTGCCTGACCCAAATGGATTAGTTTCTTAGTCATTATTATCGTTACTCATTTTGATTTACTCAGAGAAGCAAAATTATTTTGTAAAATTAAACATAAAATAGTTAATTTATATGGTTTATCTCTTATCGATGTTATCCTCTTAATTAGACTGGTCTCCCTCAGTGTCTGAAAATTCGTCATCTGAGCGCTAGTAACAATCTTCATCCTCGTAATACTGAATGAAGTTATTGAGATCGAACTTGTACACTTGCTCCATCTTGAAAGCCATTCTGTTCTAAACTCTGAAGTCATCCTTTTCTTTGATCATGTCAAGGTAATTCATGAGAAGAATGAATTCCCTATCATCCTTGTCATCTTTGAAAGGGGTAATTGGTATTCCATTTGATAGCTAAGCTCCAAAGGAGTAAACTGCATTATCAACTATAATGAGATCCTTCAAATCTCTGTTTTTAAATACACGGAGATCTTTGATATAAACGTTATCTTGGGTCTTAATACAGTGCTCTCTGTAAAGTCTGTGCTAAATCAGAGTGCCTGTTGGATCGATGTAATCAAGAATCACATCGGCATAAAATTTGTGACTTGCAGTAAAAACTACCACCTCGAAATATTTATTGACAAATTCAAGGCATTCTTGAGTGTATGGCCTGATGTTGAATCCTGCCTGAATCACATTTCCAGACATTGTGGTGATGTTTAGATATACATCGCTAGGCCTTGAGAGGTTTTATTGCTTTACACAGTCAAAACCCCAAACCCCTTAGTGAGGTTTATAAGTGCTTTGATTTGTAGGGTATAGTTGGGGTCTTATTGGGGTTAGTAGAGAAATTAGGCCAATTTACAAAATGAGAAATAGAATTAGCGAAATTTAGGGTCGATTTATGATGAGTAATATTTAGATTTACTGCTTAAGCTTAGGTATGGTACGTGTATTTATATAGACTAAGTCAAACCTGTACTAAATTATGCAGCTATAGCAAAGTTATTACGCAAGAGTGCCTCAACTGTTAGGTATCACTGCTTGCTAGCTGTTTAGCATTTTAATTCTGGTTGTTGAACGCATCCTGCAAGAAAATAAAAGTTCACT
>ARYC01006192.1:0-10486 GCA_000711775.1 Oxytricha trifallax
CTCAACTTCTTCTTTGAATCTCATCGAGAAGTAGTCTGAAATACTTGGCTCATCTATTGCTAGTGCTAGGAGATTTGCTTAGTGATTTTTGAGGTCTAT
This sequence comes from Oxytricha trifallax, assembly GCA_000711775.1. Taxonomy (NCBI): domain Eukaryota; phylum Ciliophora; class Spirotrichea; order Sporadotrichida; family Oxytrichidae; genus Oxytricha; species Oxytricha trifallax. Next base: position 100 of record ARYC01006192.1, read on the forward strand.
ATTCAGGAGCGACCTTTTAAATTTCTTATTTAATAATTTATCATGTCTTATTTATATTTCTTGATAATGATTTCAAATATTGTAGGAATACATTTGATATGGGGAAATTAAATTAAATCTAAATAAATAAAAATTAAAATTTGTGGCAGTTTACTTTCAGAAATCCTTGACAATATTTGAAATTGATCGATAGAAAATTTAAAATCAGCTGAACTTTACTATTGGCGGTACCTTTTTATCGCATTTCTGAAGCTAGATAACTTGACTTTGATTTCGAGTTATTTGTTTAGTTAAATTTGTTGCCGAAATCAAAGTCAAGTTATCTAGCTTCAGTAATGCGATAAAAAGGTACCGCCAATAGTAAAGTTATGCTGATTTTAAATTCTCTATCTATCAATTTCAAATATTGTCTAGGTTTTCTGAAAATTAACTGCCACAAATTTTAATTATTATTTATTTAGATTTAATTTAATTTCCCAAATCAAATGTATTCCTACAATATTTATGAAAAGAATACTAATTATTATTAAAAACAATAAATTTAGCATTGTATTTATTATATAATAAGACAAAGAATAAATATAAATCTTGAAAATTACATATTAAAAAAGTTATAAAATAAATGGGGATAATAATAATTTGACTTGGGATCTACATGTTTCTAATGTAATTATTGACAAATAATAAAATTTAATTTGTGTCAGGAACTATGTGGGGGGAGGGGGTAAACTGCTTAGTGTGTAGGATACAATCTCCCCAAATTTTAGCTACAAAAAGATTTACAAATCTTTTTTTTTGTTGAACTAATTGTTATCAAAAGTCAATCAATTAATAAATTTTGATTCGGAACTTTAAAAAAGTGCTTTGGTCTTTCAAAGACAAAATAAAAGGGTAATAGTAGAGGAAGTTAAAATATTCATCATTGTACATATTTTTACCTATTTTACCTTGAAGCAAGCATTTACAAATATTTATATATATAAATATAAAAATGAGTAAATTTTGTTTGAATTACCATAAATGAATTACTAATCAACAATTTATATACGCTATTTATCACTAATTTTATTTAAATATATTAAATGGTACGTATCTCGAAATCAATGAAATTTTGAGATAAGTGGCAAAAAAATCGAATTAATTAATCTAGTTCAAATTAATTTAAAATTTAAATTATAATTTAATATATAAAAATTCATTTATTAGTCAAGGCGAATCTTATAATTATGATCAGTAAATAAATATATAAATTAAAGTATTTCAAAATTTCATAATATAAATTATTTATATTTTTATGTCTAATAGGCATAAATTTAATAAATTATATTATGAATTTTGAAATAACTTTAATTATATATTTAATTACTGATTCATAATTATAAGATTCGGCCTTGGACTAATAAATGAATTTTTATATATTAAATTATAATTTAAATTTTAAATTAATTTGAACTAGATTAATTAATTCGATTTTTTTGCCACTTATCTCAAAATTTCATTGATTTCGAGATACGTACCATTTAATATATTTAAATAAAATTAGTGATAAATAGCGTATATAAATTGTTGATTAGTAATTCATTTATGGTAATTCAAACAAAATTTACTCAATGTAAAAGTAATTAAAAAAATAAGCTTAGCTCCTTTTTACTAGTATTTAAATAAAAGTCTTCTATTTCACCAAAATTTATTTATTTTAATAATGTCATTATATGGTAATAATATAAATTTAAAGTATGTTCATTTATAATTATATTAGAGTGTTGTTGATCATTGCTCCCCTACAAGTCCCAATATATAATAATTTATATCATGAAGTTTGGTAGACAAATCCTTTAATGAAAGCATGAATTGGCTAATATAAAATCATTCTAGAATAAAATTAAACTTTTATAGTTAATCTTAGCTAGATTTATTGTAATTTAAAGATATTTATAACAAAACTTTGATAATTAAATTATTTTCTAAGAGTATACTGAGCAAATTAAATATTTTGAGTTAAGAAATAAGAATATTAAAAAGAATTTTTTTTAGAAAATAAAAAAATAGTATATAACGATGCTTATTATTAGTAATATTTTAGTTTTCAAAATACAAAAAAAACGTATCTCAAATTTCTAATTTATCTTGAATATTTGGAAAACTATTCACAATTATAATCACTGAACAACCAGACAAAATTAGGAATGACTTTGTCGAGCTTAAAAATAATAAGTTTAATTTATTCTAGGATAGTTTTTATGAGGCAATTAAGGATTTCAAGATAATGATTTCATTTCAAAATTTAATGATAAAATAGGAATAATTAAAATATTTAAGCAATTGGACATGGTGATAATAGGTATATATACTTAATTTTTAAGATGCTAATTTATAAATAAAAGTATAAATGCAATAAAAAAAATAATTACAAATAGCAAAATGATTATTTTCAATAAATCATAAACCATTATGAAGTTAATAAGTACCAAGATTTGTAGGATATAATTTGAGTCAAAACAGATTTTGTAAATTTAATGTATAAAAAATGATCTTAGGTGATTTAATTTAAGCGATTCTTAATTGCTTGTCTTTCTAATAAATATAAATTTTTAATCTCTTAAAAAAAGTTGGACAAGGATAACAATTTATGTTTACCTTATATAGGAGAAAGCACTAAATATTACCATTGTTACAATTTTTATAATACTTTGCATATTAAATTGATTTAAACACTTCAAAGATTAACTAATTTATTATTTTTAAAAATTATACCAAAAAAAGCCAAAATAAAACAAATCTAGAATATAATAGCTCTAAAAGACCGTATATAAAACAAAAAAGAGTCACAGCTCAATGTCTCTCTGATTTGAAAGAACAACAATTGTCCTTAGATCCCATGCTGAAGTTTCTATTACATATCTATATTTAATACTAAAAACAATAAAAGCTTCTACTAAAGTGAAAAATTAAAAATAAGATTAAGGCTTTGTATATATATATATATATTAATAAATAAATTAAAAATTAAAAAGGGTATATTTGTCCAAGTTTAACCATTTCCTTAATTTATCCTAGGCAGAACAATCCTCGCAAATATTCAAAATCTTATAAATACAACCTAAAAAATATAAAAAGTAAATTATTGCAATTAGTACCTAGCTAAGCACAAATAAAGTATAGAAATAGATTTATTATCAAGTAAAGAAAAAAAAAGAAATTATAAGCAATTTTAAGCAAATACATATACGATTCACCAATCTTAATTTTTAGAAGATATGCATATTAAAAAGTTGTTGCAGTTTATATGAAATTGCTTCAAATTTCCACTTGAGGATCCAAGAGAAGGGGCTTGATTCAAGCAAATCTATTGAAAATGATTGCAAAATTGAGCAATGAGAAATCTTCGTGGATAAAATACGATATTAAAAAATAATTTATTTCAATTGCAACTATCACAGGGATGTAGAGCAAAAAATAAGGATTCTAGCTAGTATTTTTGGAGATTTGGCAGATATGCATTTTAAAATGTTGTTGCAGTTTATATGAAATTGCTTTCAATTTCCACTTGAGGATCCAAGAGAAGGGGCTTGATTCAAGCAAATCTATTGAAAATAATTGCAAAATTGAGCAATGAGAAATCTTCGTGGACAAAATACGATATTAAAAAATAATTTATTTCAATTCCAACTATCACAGGGATGTAGAGCAAAAAATAAGGATTCTACCTAGTATTTGTGGAGATTTGGCAGATATGCATTTTAAAAAGTTGTTGCAGTTTATATGAAATTGCTTTCAATTTCAACTTGAGGATCCAAGAGAAGGGGCTTGATTCAAGCAAATCTATTGAAAATGATTGCAAAATTGAGCAATGAGAAATCTTAGTGGACAAAATACGATATTAAAATATAATTTATTTCAATTGCAACTATCACAGGGATGTAGAACGAAAAATAAGGATTCTTGCTAGTATTTGTGGAGATTTGGCAGATATGCATTTTAAAACGTTGTTGCAGTTTATATGAAATTGCTTTCAATTTCCACTTGAGGATCCAAGAGAAGGGGCTTGATTCAAGCAAATCTATTGAAAATGATTGCAAAATTGAGCAATGAGAAATCTTCGTGGACAAAATACGATATTAAAAAATAATTTATTTCAATTGCAACTATCACAGGGATGTAGAGCAAAAAATAAGGATTCTAGCTAGTATTTTTGGAGATTTGGCAGATATGCATTTTAAAACGTTGTTGCAGTTTATATGAAATTCTTTCAATTTCCACTTGAGGATCCAAGAGAAGGGGCTTGATTCAAGCAAATCTATTGAAAATGATTGCAAAATTGAGCAATGAGAAATCTTCGTGGATAAAATACGATATTAAAATATAATTTATTTCAATTGCAACTATCACAGGGATGTAGAGCGAAAAATAAGAATCCTTGCTAGTATTTGTGGAGATTTGGCAGATATGCATTTAAAAAATTGTTGCAGTTTATATGAAATTCCTTTCAATTTCCACTTGAGGATCCAAGAGAAGGGGCTTGATTCAAGCAAATCTATTGAAAATGATTGCAAATAGAGCAATGAGAAATCTTCGTGGATAAAATACGATATTAAAAAATAATTTATTTCAATTGCAACTATCACAGGAATGTAGAGCAAAAAATAAGGATTCTAGCTAGTATTTTTGGAGATTTGGCAGATATGCATTTTAAAACGTTGTTGCAGTTTATATGAAATTGCTTTCAATTTCCACTTGAGGATCCAAGAGAAGGGGCTTGATTCAAGCAAATCTATTGAAAATGATTGCAAAATTGAGCAATGAGAAATCTTCGTGGATAAAATACGATATTAAAATATAATTTATTTCAATTGCAACTATCACAGGGATGTAGAGCGAATAATAAGGATTCTTGCTAGTATTTGTGGAGATTTGGCAGATATGCATTTTAAAAAGTTGTTGCAGTTTTATGAAATTGCTTTCAATTTCCACTTGAGGATCCAACAGAAGGGGCTTGATTCAAGCAAATCTATTGAAAATGATTGCAAAATTGAGCAATGAGAAATCTTCGTGGATAAAATACGATATAAAAATATAATTTATTTCAATTGCAACTATCACAGGAATGTAGAGCGAAAAATAAGGATTCTTGCTAGTATTTGTGGAGATTTGGCAGATATGCATTTTAAAAAGTTGTTAGTTTTATGAATTGCTTTCAATTTCCACTTGAGGATCCAAGAGAAGGGGCTTGATTCAAGCAAATCTATTGAAAATGATTGCAAAATTGAGCAATGAGAAATCTTAGTGGATAAAATACGATATTAAAATATAATTTATTTCAATTGCAACTATCACAGGGATGTAGAACGAAAAATAAGGATTCTTGCTAGTATTTGTGGAAATATGGCAGATATGCATTTTAAAAAGTTGTTGCAGTTTATATGAAATTGCTTTCAATTTCCACTTGAGGATCCAAGAGAAGGGGCTTGATTCAAGCAAATCTATTGAAAATGATTGCAAAATTGAGCAATGAGAAATCTTCGTGGATAAAATACGATATTAAAATATAATTTATTTCAATTGCAACTATCACAGGGATGTAGAGCGAATAATAAGGATTCTTGCTAGTATTTGTGGAGATTTGGCAGATATGCATTTTAAAAAGTTGTTGCAGTTTATATGAAATTGCTTTCAATTTCAACTTGAGGATCCAAGAGAAGGGGCTTGATTCAAGCAAATCTATTGAAAATGATTGCAAAATTGAGCAATGAGAAATCTTAGTGGATAAAATACGATATTAAAATATAATTTATTTCAATTGCAACTATCACAGGGATGTAGAACGAAAAATAAGGATTCTTGCTAGTATTTGTGGAGTTGGCAGATATGCATTTTAAAAAGTTGTTGCAGTTTATATGAAATTGCTTTCAATTTCCACTTGAGGATCCAAGAGAAGGGGCTTGATTCAAGCAAATCTATTGAAAATGATTGCAAAATTGAGCAATGAGAAATCTTCGTAGACAAAATACGATATTAAAATATAATTTATTTCAATTCCAAATATCACAGGGATGTAGAGCGAAAAATAAGGATTCTTCCTAGTATTTGTGGAAAATTGGCAAATATGCATATTAAAAAGTTGTTGCAGTTTATATGAAATTGCTTTCAATTTACACTTGAGGATCCAAGAGAAGGGGCTTGATTCAAGCAAATCTATTGAAAATGATTGCAAAATTGAGCAATGAAAAATCTTCGTGGATAAAATACGATATTAAAATATAATTTATTTCAATTGCAACTATCACAGGGATGTAGAGCGAAAAATAAGGATTCTTGCTAGTATTTGTGGAGATTTGGCAGATATGCATTTTAAAAAGTTGTTGCAGTTTATATGAAATTGCTTTCAATTTCCACTTGAGGATCCAAGAGAAGGGGCTTGATTCAAGAAAATCTATTGAAAATGATTGCAAAATTGAGCAATGAGAAATCTTCGTAGATAAAATACGATATTAAAATATAATTCATTTCAATTGCAACTATCACAAGGATGTAGAGCGAAAAATAAGGATTCTTGCTAGTATTTGTGGAGATTTGGCAGATATGCATTTTAAAAAGTTGTTGCAGTTTATATGAAATTGCTTTCAATTTACACTTGAGGATCCAAGAGAAGGCTTGATTCAAGCAAATCTATTGAAAATGATTGCAAAATTGAGCAATGAGAAATCTTCGTGGATAAAAAACGATATTAAAAAATAATATAATTCAATTGCAACTATCACAGGGATGTAGAACAAAAAAAAAGGATTCTAGCTAGTATTTTTGGAGATTTGGCAGATATGCATTTTAAAAAGTTGTTGCAGTTTATATGAAATTGCTTTCAATTTCCACTTGAGGATCCAAGGAAGGGGCTTGATTCAAGCAAATCTATTGAAAATGATTGCAAAATTGAGCAATGAGAAATCTTCGTAGATAAAATACGATATTAAAATATAATTTATTTCAATTGCAACTATCACAGGGATGTAGAGCGAAAAATAAGGATTCTTGCTAGTATTTGTGGAGATTTGGCAGATATGCATTTTAAAAAGTTGTTGCAGTTTATATGAAATTGCTTTCAATTTACACTTGAGGATCCAAGAGAAGGGGCTTGATTCAAGCAAATCTATTGAAAATGATTGCAAAATTGAGCAATGAGAAATCTTCGTGGATAAAATACGATATTAAAAAATAATTTATTTCAATTGCAACTATCACAGGGATGTAGAGCAAAAAATAAGGATTCTAGCTAGTATTTGTGGAGATTTGGCAGATATGCATTTTAAAAAGTTGTTGCAGTTTATATGAAATGCTTTCAATTTCCACTTGAGGATCCAAGAGAAGGGGCTTGATTCAAGCAAATCTATTGAAAATGATTGCAAAATTGAGCAATGAGAAATCTTCGTGGATAAAATACGATATTAAAAAATAATTTATTTCAATTGCAACTATCACAGGGATGTAGAGCAAAAAATAAGGATTCTAGCTAGTATTTGTGGAGATTTGGCAGATATGCATTTTAAAAAGTTGTTGCAGTTTATATGAAATTGCTTTCAATTTCCACTTGAGGATCCAAGAGAAGGGGCTTGATTCAAGCAAATCTATTGAAAATGATTGCAAAATTGAGCAATGAGAAATCTTCGTGGATAAAATACGATATTAAAAAATAATTTATTTCAATTGCAACTATCACAGGGATGTAGAGCAAAAAATAAGGATTCTAGCTAGTATTTTTGGAGATTTGGCAGATATGCATTTTAAAAAGTTGTTGCAGTTTATATGAAATTGCTTTCAATTTCCACTTGAGGATCCAAGAGAAGGGGCTTGATTCAAGCAAATCTATTGAAAATGATTGCAAAATTGAGCAATGAAAAATCTTCGTGGATAAAATACGATATTAAAATATAATTTATTTCAATTGCAACTATCACAGGGATGTAGAGCGAAAAATAAGGATTCTTGCTAGTATTTGTGGAGATTTGGCAGATATGCATTTTAAAAAGTTGTTGCAGTTTATATGAAAATTGCTTTCAATTTCCACTTGAGGATCCAAGAGAAGGGGCTTGATTCAAGCAAATCTATTGAAAATGATTGCAAAATTGAGCAATGAGAAATCTTCGTGGATAAAATACGATATTAAAATATAATTTATTTCAATTGCAACTATCACAGGGATGTAGAGCGAATAATAAGGATTCTTGCTAGTATTTGTGGAGATTTGGCAGATATGCATTTTAAAAAGTTGTTGCAGTTTATATGAAATTGCTTTCAATTTCAACTTGAGGATCCAAGAGAAGGGGCTTGATTCAAGAAAATCTATTGAAAATGATTGCAAAATTGAGCAATGAGAAATCTTAGTGGATAAAATACGATATTAAAATATAATTCATTTCAATTGCAACTATCACAAGGATGTAGAACGAAAAATAAGGATTCTTGCTAGTATTTTTGGAGATTTGGCAAATATGCATATTAAAAAGTTGTTGCAGTTTATAAGAAATTGCTTAAATTTCCACTTGAGGATCCAAGAGAAGGAGCTTGATTCAAGCAAATCTATTGAAAATGATTGCAAATTGAGCAATGAGAAATCTCCGTGGACAAAATACGATATTAAAATATAACTTATTTAAATTCCAACTATCACAGGGATGTAGAGCGAAAAATAAGGATTCTTCCTAGTATTTTTGGAGATTTGGCAAATATGCATTTTAAAAAGTTGTTGCAGTTTATATGAAATTGCTTTCAATTTCCACTTGAGGATCCAAGAGAAGGGGCTTGATTCAAGCAAATCTATTGAAAATGATTGCAAAATTGAGCAATGAGAAATCTTCGTGGATAAAATACGATATTAAAAAATAATTTATTTCAATTGCAACTATCACAGGGATGTAGAGCAAAAAATAAGGATTCTAGCTAGTATTTGTGGAGATTTGGCAGATATGCATTTTAAAAAGTTGTTGCAGTTTATATGAAATTGCTTTCAATTTCCACTTGAGGATCCAAGAGAGGGGCTTGATTCAAGCAAATCTATTGAAAATGATTGCAAAATTGAGCAATGAGAAATCTTCGTGGATAAAATACGATATTAAAATATAATTTATTTCAATTGCAACTATCACAGGGATGTAGAGCGAATAATAAGGATTCTTGCTAGTATTTGTGGAGATTTGGCAGATATGCATTTTAAAAAGTTGTTGCAGTTTATATGAAATGCTTTCAATTTCAACTTGAGGATCCAAGAGAAGGGGCTTGATTCAAGCAAATCTATTGAAAATGATTGCAAAATTGAGCAATGAGAAATCTTAGTGGATAAAATACGATATTAAAATATAATTTATTTCAATTGCAACTATCACAGGGATGTAGAACGAAAAATAAGGATTCTTGCTAGTATTTGTGGAGATTTGGCAGATATGCATTTTAAAAAGTTGTTGCAGTTTATATGAAATTGCTTTCAATTTCCACTTGAGGATCCAAGAGAAGGGGCTTGATTCAAGCAAATCTATTGAAAATGATTGCAAAATTGAGCAATGAAATATCTTCGTGGATAAAATACGATATTAAAATATAATTTATTTCAATTGCAACTATCACAGGGATGTAGAGCGAAAAATAAGGATTCTTGCTAGTATTTTTGGAGATTTGGCAGATATGCATTTTAAAACGTTGTTGCAGTTTATATGAAATTGCTTTCAATTTCCACTTGAGGATCCAAGAGAAGGGGCTTGATTCAAGCAAATCTATTGAAAATGATTGCAAAATTGAGCAATGAAATATCTTCGTGGATAAAATACGATATTAAAATATAATTTATTTCAATTGCAACTATCACAGGGATGTAGAGCTAAAAATAAGGATTCTTGCTAGTATTTTTGGAGATTTGGCAGATATGCATTTTAAAAAGTTGTTGCAGTTTATATGAAATTGCTTTCAATTTCAACTTGAGGATCCAAGAGAAGGGGCTTGATTCAAGCAAATCTATTGAAAATGATTGCAAAATTGAGCAATGAGAAATCTTAGTGGATAAAATACGATATTAAAATATAATTTATTTCAATTGCAACTATCACAGGGATGTAGAACGAAAAATAAGGATTCTTTGCTAGTATTTTTGGAGATTTGGCAGATATGCATTTTAAAAAGTTGTTGCAGTTTATATGAAATTGCTTTCAATTTCCACTTGAGGATCCAAGAGAAGGAGCTTGCTTGATTCAAGATAATCTATTGAAAATGATTGCAAAATTGAGCAATGAGAAATCTTCGTGGATAAAATACGATATTAAAATATAATTCATTTCAATTGCAATTATCACAAGGATGTAGAGCGAAAAATAAGGATTCTTGCTAGTATTTGTGGAGATTTGGCAGATAT